>JAHREE010000567.1:1842687-1929940 GCA_033628505.1 Tringa tobata
GCGCCCCCGCCCCGGCCTTTTAGTAGCCACGGCGGGGCTGGGAGCGGCGCAGAGCGCAGGGTGCCCGGCAGCAGCCCGGCCATGGCCCGGACCCCAAGGGGGGTTCCTGCCGCGGCGCTGCTGCTGGCGTTCGGGCTCCTGAGTGCGCGGGAGGTGCCGGAGCCCCCCCCGGAGCCCGACGTCTCCGCTATCCTGGTCTCCAAGCGGGGGCTGAGCGTCCCCCT
Source organism: Tringa tobata (assembly GCA_033628505.1). NCBI lineage: Eukaryota > Metazoa > Chordata > Aves > Charadriiformes > Scolopacidae > Tringa > Tringa tobata. Next base: position 1,842,912 of record JAHREE010000567.1, read on the forward strand.
CGGCCGCTCCGTCTCGCTGGACCCGGCGGCGGACCTGGTGCTGCGGGTGCGGCCGGGGGACAGGTGTTCCGTGGCGGTGCTGGGGAGCGGGCCGAGCCCTCAGCCCACCGGAGCCTTGGATCCCCCGCGCTTCCCCTGCGCCTTCGCCCGCGGGCAGGTCACCTACACCCACTTCGGGGCCCGCAGCCCCGACCGGTACCGTTTGCGCCTCCAGCTCCGTTACGACTCTCCCCGCCGGACCCTCGTCGCTCCCTTCACGCTGGAGGTGGAGGTGCTCTTCCAGCAGCTGCGCCTGCTCAGCCGCAACCTGCCCCTGCCCGTGGAGAAGCTGCGGGGGCTCAGCGCCCCTCTGGACGGCAAGGTGCTGGGCTTCCCCGAGGGCGAGCCCGGCCGGCGCTGCCGCCTCACCCTGCTGCCCCCCGAGGCCGCCGGCGCCGGTCCCCTTCCCGCCCACGGGCGGCTGCTGGACGCCGAGGGGCGGCCCCTGCCCGCCGGCTACAGCGGAGAGTGTTCCGCCCTGCTGGAAGCGGGGATCCGCTACCAGCACACGGCGGCCACCGCCTCCCCCGCCCGGGACTGCATCCCGGCACGGGTGTCCGTGCTGCCCGCCAGCGGCCCGGAGCAGCGGGAGTACTTCCAGGTGCTGGTGCGGATCCGTGAAGGGGCCGACAATACACCACCCAAGCCCAGCTTCCTGGCACTGCTCATGATGGAGGTGGACCAGTTTGCTCTCACTGCCCTCACCTTGGACATGTTGGCTGCTGAGGACCTGGAGACTCCCCCGGACCTCCTCATCTTCAATCTCACCTCTTCCTGGCCCAGTGACCCGCGGCGTCAAGGCTTCCTGCTCAGCACTGATGATCCTAGCCACCCTCTCGTTGCCTTCTCACAGCAGGAGGTGAGGGAGCTGAAAATTGCCTACCAGCCCCCTACCCTGGACTCCGACCAGGAGCGGCTTTACCAGGTGGAAATGGAAGTTCTGGACCCTGACGGTGCCTCCTCAGAGCCTTTTGCTTTTGTGATCCTGGTAAAGCCCATGAACACATTGGCCCCTGTGGCTATTTTCAGTCATGTGGCTGGCCCACAGCTGATGCTCTTTGAAGGCCAGTCAAGACCTCTCTCTGGCACCTTGGAGATCAGTGATGAAGACAATCTGAAAGAGGTGAAGGTCAGGGTCGTACGAGGTCTGCACCATGGGAAGCTCAACATACTGGGTGTACCGCCCGGCCGCAAGTACTTCACTGCTGCAGAGCTAGCAGCGGGGCAAGTGGTTTACCAGCACGACGGCAGCGAGCACAGCTACAGTGACAACATTGTGTTCCGCATGGCAGACGGGCAGCACCAGGTTGAATTTCTGTACCCCATCACCATTGCTCCTGACGATGATCAGCCACCGCTGCTGAATGCAAACACAGGGCTGGTGCTGAGTGAGCACCAGACTGTCCAAATCTCGCCTTTTGTCCTTAGTGCCACAGACATTGACTCTGATGATGCCTCTATCCGATTTGTCCTGGTTGGAGACTCCGCAACCTCCCTGCTACACTCCCACCGCTTTGGTGAGCTGCTGCTGCGCCAGGCAGAGCAACCAGCGTCTTATGAGAGCAAAGAAAGCAGAGCAAGGTTGGAGAGTGACTCCTCTTCCTCCTCGTGGCGCTTTGTGGAGGACGAACAGGTGTACGAGAGAGTGGTGAATGAGTGGCTGCAGCAGGACATCCTTGATGGGAGGCTGTTCTTCAGGCACGTGGGAGCTCACAGTGCCAGCCCGGTGATGGGCCACATTGTGTTCCAGCTGCAGGATGACAACGACCCCCCTAACCAGTCAGGGGAGCATGTGCTCACTGTCAAAGTCAAACCAGTAGACGACCTGCCACCTGCACTGTACCCAGGTACTAGCCTGCAGATGACAGTGCAGGAATACCAGCTGACTGTCTTTAAGAAGCGCTATTTACGGTACACTGATCTGGATACAGATGACAGGGAGCTGAAGTATACTTTACTGACAGCCCCAACTGATACAGATGAGAACCACCCTGTGGTTACTGGGGAGATTGTGTTGGCCGACAGTCCTGAGATGTCGATTAAACGTTTTACCCAAGCCCAAGTCAACCACCACAAGGTGGCGTATCGACCTCCGGATCAGGAGCTGGGGATCACACCACGAGTGGTTCAGTTCACATTCCTTGTAGAGGACTCAGCTGGCAATTCTCTGCAAGGTACCTTTACTCTCTTTCTGCAGCCAGTGGACAACAAGCCACCTCAGATCACCAATACAGGCTTCACTGTACTTGAGGGAAACAGCTTCCTTCTCACCAGCAATCAGCTGCATGCCACAGATGAGGACACATCTGCAAACCAAATTGCCTTCACTATAACTCAAGCTCCGGAGCATGGCCAACTTCGTTATCTGGAGGAGGGTCTGATGGTGCAAGGAGAATCTTTCCTGCTAGATGATATTGCTGGTGGGCGCATCTCCTACAAGCACAGCGGCGATGAGTTTGCCAGTGATTCTTATCAGTTGGAAGTGAGTGATGGAGTCCATCATGTGCCAATCACAGTCAAGATTGCTGTGCAGCCTGTGGATGATGAAAATCGAGGTATCACTCTCCCTGGTGGTCACAGGTGGATGGGAGCAGCCATTGATGTCCTGGAAAATGGTGTTACTGAAATGACTACATCGCTTATCCAGGGTTCAGATGAGGACACAGAGGACTCCATGCTGACCTTCATTGTGCAGGATCCACCCAAGCTGGGTGACATCCTCGTGGATGGAGTGCGATCAGAAAAGTTTACCCAGCATGACCTTATCAGTGGAACAGTAGCCTATGCTCACACCAGTGGAGAGATTGGTTTGAAAAAGAGGTATGATTCCTTCAATCTCACCATTTCTGACCTCTCTGGTGAATGGGTGGTGGGAGGCAGCACAGTACAAAGGGTGCGTGTGGCTGTAACTATATTACCTGTGGACAGTATTGCACCTGAAGTGATGGTTGCAGCAGAGCCGCTCAGTGTCCTTGAGGGAGGGAAGAGTACTCTAACTCTGGATCAGCTGGATGTGCAGGACACAGATACTCCCAGAGATGACATCTTGTGCACTGTCACAGTTCAGTCCACTTCAGGATACTTGGAGAATGTTTCTCCAGCCCCGGGGTCTGAGAAGTCTAGAGCTGGTACCTCCATTAGTGCTTTTTCCATCAAAGATGTTCGTCTGGGCCACATCAACTACGTGCAGAGCATTCACAAAGGGCTGGAGCCTGTGGAGGATAGATTCACATTCCAGTGTTCTGATGGTGTTAACTTCTCGCCTCACCAGTTCTTTCCCATTGTCATCATCCCCACCAACGATGAAAAGCCAGAGCTGTTTGTACATGAATTCATGGTGCTTGAGGGGATGAGCCTGGTGATTGATGCTCCCATCCTGAACGGAGCCGATGCAGATGTGCCTCCAGATGAGCTGCGTTTTGTTATTGCTGTCCCTCCTAAGCACGGGCAGATTGTGCAGCAGCTGTCCACAGGCCCTGTGCCTGTTCACAGCTTCACCCTGGAGGAGATTCAGGAGGCTTCCAGCATTGTGTATGAACATGATGACTCGGAGACAAAAGAAGATAGCTTCCAAATTCAGCTGACCGATGGGCACCACACAGTGGAGCAGAATGTGCCGATTACAGTGATCCTGGTAGATGATGAGACCCCCAGGATGGCAATCAACAATGGTCTGGAAGTAGAGATTGGCAAGTCAAAGGTCATCTCTAGTCAAGACCTTAAAGCCACAGACATCGATTCAGAGGACAAGAGCCTTGTTTATGTCATCCGTTTGGCACCTGTGCAGGGTTTCTTACAGCATCTGAACAGACAGGAAGAAGTGCTGCGCAACATCACACAAGGCACAAACTTCACACAAGATGATTTAGACCAGGGTTTTATCCGCTATGTTCATACTGGTCTGCATGGAGTGCGTGATCTGATTAAATTCGATGTTACTGATGGTATTAATGCCTTGATAGACAGGTACTTCTATATTACCATCGGTAGCATTGATAGAGTCTTCCCTGAGGTGATCAACAAGGGGGTAACTCTGAAAGAAGGTGGAAAGGTGACACTTACAACTGATCTGCTCAGCACAAGTGATGTTAACAGTCCTGATGAAAATTTGCGTTTCAGTGTCACCCGGTCCCCAACCCGGGGCCATCTAGAGAATTCAGACAGTCCTGGAATACCTGTTGTTTCCTTTACGCAACTCCAACTTGCTGGCAACAAGATTTACTACATTCATACTGCAGAGGATGAGGTGAAGATGGACAGTTTTGAGTTTGAAGTGACAGATGGCCATAACCCAGTCTTCCGTACCTTCAGAGTCTCCATCACAGATGTGGACAATAAAAAGCCAATTCTAACTATTGGTGACCTGGTTGTTGAGGAAGGGGAGACCAAGCTGATCACCCCTTTTGAGCTGACTGTGGATGATGGGGATACGCCTGACCATTTACTCTTATTCACAGTCACTCAGGTTCCAGTGCACGGCCAGATTTTGTACAATAACAGCTACCCAGTCACCAGCTTCACCAAACAAGACCTGAATGAGAATCTTATTAGCTACAGACACGATGGTACAGAAACCAGCCAGGATAGTTTCTCCTTCTCTGTGACTGATGGGACCCACACAAGCTTTTATGTTTTTCCTGACACCAGCAAGGAGATCCACCAACCCCAGATGATGAGGATTCAGATCAGTTCACTGGACAACAGAGTGCCACAGTTAGTGGTGAACAAGGGCGCCCCAACTCTGAGAAGACTTCCAGCAGGGCACCTAGGCTTCCTCATCACTAGTAAGGTACTAAAGGCAGAGGATCGAGACAGTCCACACAAGCTGTTGAAATACAAAATAACAGATGGGCCTGAGCATGGCTTCATCGTTAATACTGGCCTTGGAAATGAGAGCGTTAGAACATTTATGCAAGGTTGGTGCTAATGGTTGTATTTGCTTATAAACATTGGGCTCAATGAGCGGTTATTTTGTGTTATATTTTTTGAATCTTTGTTTAAGCGGGTTTAGAAAATAATGTCTTTTAAACTACAAACTGCAAATGATCAGAATGATAATATGTGCATTTTAAAAATTAAGCCTTGTTTTACCTATGGAGGCACAATAGAAAAGTTCTGTGTTGCATGTGCATGTATTAATGTGTTTCCCACTGTGTGTTAAATGCACGTCTTACTGTGTACATAGTATGGTACTGCTCATAAGATGGGATAAAAATCTGAAATGGTGATTTGCAGATCCCGCACCTGTTGCTTTTTAAAGACTAAAGTACCTGTTTGCCTGCCTGGAAATTAAACCCAGGCTCAAAAATTGCTAGTGTCTTCAGAGAAAAATGTTTGGAAAGGTTTGGCACATCACTGGATCTAGTATTTAAAAAAAAAAAAGGAAGGGGCCACGCAGTATAGCCTTAGTAGTTTGGGTGACGTTTTGTGTGATTCTGTTCCACAGAGAAAGCTCAGTAGGTAGGGAGGCCTCCGGTCACCTCCACCAAACCTGTCCAGAGGGAAAAGCCTTGGAAGATAGTGAGGCACAGTGAAGGGAGCCAGACTCCCTATAAATGTCCCTGTGCTGCAGCCAATCTTATGGGGTTTGCTGGATTTAGGACTGTCATTCATCTGTCCTGGGTAGAATAGTATGCTGAGAGCACTCACAAGGAAACTTCCAGTCTAGACGTTGCCTGCCTCCAGTGTTCTTTGACTATCAGCAGGGGGGGAACAACATTTACCAAAATTCTCATTAGACATTATAATAGGATTAGAGGTCTCCATTATTTTTATGTCCTCAAATATGATAATGTTTCTTCTGCAAGAGAAAAAACAATCTGGGGAGAGAAAAAGTCTTTATCTCCATTTTATGTATATATCTATAACTTCCAAACTTGTAGCTTTAAGATTATGATAACGCAGTTTATTTTTAAAAGTCTGCAGTACATCTGCCAAGCTACAGTGGTGTGAAAAATCATTTGCCATTCTTTCAAGAATGTTTCATACATTTTCAGTTGACAGAAAGCACCCAAATATGCCATGCCAGAAAAAGAGCAACTGGTAACCCTAGAGGAGCAAGTTTCTTAGTAGATGAGATTTAGCTCTGGAACAGCTTAATGCTGAATGGAGTATAAAGAACTTTTAGGTATGTCCCAAACATTTTTATATCAAATGAAATTATTATTTATTTAACTAAAATAAAAGTGGAAGACTATTCTGAAGTCTTCATATTGATGAAACGTGGCACAGGATAATACATCTGCAACTTTAGGGTAATAGAAATATCCTGATGGTTTTTCTCATATTCACTCCAAATGTACCTGCAACAGTCTCATGTGTCATAGAAGAGCTTAAAAAATTAAAAAAATCTTTGCTCGCAATAGATTCAAGTTAGTTATAGAAAAGTAATTCTTCCTAACATGCTGAAAGAAGGATGTGACTTTGGTATTTAAAAATTAAATATTTATGGTAAAACTATATCTCACTGTCTTTTTGCCATTTTTCTTTGACCTAATAACTAAATTTATGTTGTGTTACTGAATATAGACTAGTATAAGAAGCCATGCTACTTTATACCAGTTTGGTTGCTGAAGTGTTTTATCCACAAATAGCCAACTTCTTAATAAGTAATCAAATAGTAAAGGTAGAATGAACTATGTCCTGTATTCTGTAGTAAAATTCTATGATGATTCATTAAGCATATTCTTTTCTTAGCTGATATTGATGAAATGAAGATCAGCTATGTCCTGAAGGAAGGTGATAATGCTACCAGTGACATCTTCTATTTCTCCATTGAAGACAATGGTAAGATTAAGATACTTAATTATTCATATCTTAAATTATACCATCTGGAAGATTGTTCACCTTAAATACATAAAGCATCTGTTATTTCTTTATAAGTAATACATAAAAGTGCCATGAACACATAGGAACACAAATCAGCATATTTTATTCATTTTAATATATAAAGTCACAATTAATGCAAACTGCTATGGCAAGCTATGAACTCTTAACGGGATATACTGTTGTCACAGTGCTCTTTGGTTAGTGACCTTTATGGCAGACTGTTGGCAGTGACAGTCCCTTGTCAGCTGTGCACGTTACAAAAATTAAACTGTGCAAGGTGGAGCATTGATGGGTTTGGAATCATGGCCAGCTACTGAATCAAGAGAGAAAAATTATGCTAACCTATGTTAAATAAGGAGAGTTCAGTTGATCTAGTAGTCATGGCTGAGAGCCTGGAGAAATGGTAAGACGGGCTGGTTAAGTCTGTTTTGTTCTTATTTATACAGAAACTCATCCTTGTTTTGCACAATTTGTTATTGTTTCAAAAGCTTCAGTGGACCAGTGGTTATTTGCATCAACTTATAGGTGTATGTTGCATTTTTCTGTATATTACTTTGATGACTCTTATTTTAAAATCTGTTTTATTCTGTTTGTGTGTTGGGGTTGGTTTTTTTTGGTCCTGTAGGCTGCAGTATTTTTCCCAATCATCCATGTGAATTAAGTTCACTGAGAATTCATCAAAATTGTACACAATTTCCTCTTAATTTAAGGCAGACAGGAAGAGGCATAAAATAAGTTTGCAATTGAGTTAAATATCTTCTGTGTAAGGATCTGCCTTCACAATAATCTCTGTAAACTTCTGTAATAGTTTGATGTAATCCTGAGTGCATAGAACATGTCAGAATAGCATTCTAACATGGCATTTGACAGAAAGTTAAATTTGTGAGTATTTCCTAACAGGCCTCAAACGCCATTAAAATATTTTGTCCAAAATTGGCGAACTCCATAAAAGGAAATCCACGTTGATAGTGATGATGATAGTCACTGAAAAGCAATAGTTTCTTTTAGTTTGCTAAAGCTTCTTATTCTGATTATTGCAAACCAGAAAATGAGTGTCTGGTTCTCTTGAAAACCAGTTGCTACATTCTATCTATAATCAGTCTTTCTCTTCTCATAGCAAAATAAATCATTGCGGGTTTTTGTCCGCCATTTGTTGGAAACCAATCCAGCCACAGAGGAATATGTGCCTGAGAAATAAGCATTCTGTTAGAGATTAAGAACTAACTCACACTTTGGTTAGCTGAGACGTTTTGATTAGCTGCAATTAACCTCTTCATTTTATGACTTGAAGATGAATGCGAGCACCTTGGATATGACTTCCAGTGTTTTCCTTGTCCCATCTGTAGGGAACCCTTACTCTTTTCAGGGAGTGCACTGAGGGTGTCAGCAAAACAATGAAATGTGACTTGCTTATTTTTATTTGTCCAAGAATTGAACATTTGGAACCAGTTGTTTGGTATTGTCACTTTGCTCATATGTGAAAGATTACGTAGCCTAAGGGACATTAAATACATTTTCAATGCTAGATCGACCACACCTCTGATTCATTGTGGTCCTGTCAGGGACAAGTTTCTTATGTTTACAAATGGTGATGGAGTAGTAGGCAGCTGGGAACATGTACAGTATTCATAGCTTGAAAGAAAGTATTTCCTTTCTAGTTAAGGTTTGGGTAAGCAAATAATTTCATTCAGCTGTCATTACACTGGGCTTCAGGAAACTGGAAGACCTGTTTCATAAGCAAAATATGCACCAGCCCATTCCCCATGGTTGGCACATTTGTATCCTTGGCAACTTTACAGCTGGAAAAATCTTCTCTTTTAGGAGCCAGCAGAGTAATTGGGAGACAAAGCTATGACAGGCTGAAAATGGCTTTTGGTTTGTGCTTCCTCTGGTTATGCTGAAAGAAAAAGGTTGAATGCTGGCCAGCTGAGGGGGTTGGAAAAAAACAAGCTAGATTTCACAAGCCAATTATTTTCTAACTCTTTTTGAAGAAGTGTGCAACCAATGCAATTAAAATCAAATGAAGCTATTAATTTAAGAAAGATTGGAGATGCATTCATTGTCTATTTTGCTTAAATTCCCCTTGGGGCAGAGGAGAAGGTGCTGTGAGCTGCTACCTGTGTTTCATACAGACGTCTTATTTTGCTGTCACTTGATCAATATGCAAGTCTTTCACTGATTGTGACATGACTAAGTGTGGTACTATAATAATGATGAGAAACAACGGGGCAAAAAGAATGACACGACTGAACAGATGGTAATTCTTATTCCTTATACACCCAGGGACACAAAGGGAGTCGGTTACTAGATGTTTTCATTAACAGCACTTTCAGTCTCTGCTAAATGGAGTGATTCTTTCAGCTAGATTACCTCATCATCTGTCTGTTCCAGATATCAACAAACAGAGTAAGAAACGCTGTGGCAGTAAATGTGTGCGGCTATGCCTATAATGAAACTATGTACTGACTGAAGGGCTGTTGTATTCTGATGAGACTGGCACGGCTACAGGAATAGTGTATGGCTACAGGAAGGTGTGCTGAGCGACTAACATCTGGAAGTTCACTTAAAACTTGCTTGGTGTGGGAAAGAAGACTGAAAAGTCAATGCTGTCATTGCTGCTGCAGCACAAGGAAATGCTTTTAAATGCAGCTCTATCTGGATTAGTCTTTTGATGGCTTTGGTGCTTAGAAATGCATTAAACATACTCCCTCAGGGGTGGTTACCTCCCCAGGGAGTGCTGAAAGAAGGCACAACTGTAATAGCAGTTGTACAACTCAGGGAAAAATACTTAAAGGCCCAGTAGGAAGAGAGACTGTACACTGCTCTAGTGCAGTTTGCAACTGCCTCAGCAATGCTCAAGAAAAAGCCTGCTATTTTCTATATTTTTATGTTCAAGCTTCTAAAATCCTTTTAAAAGCATTTGATTTTGCATCAGTAAGGATCAGTAAGGAAAGTGTGCAATGAAGCACGTGTGCGTGAGAGGAGTGTGTATTCAATGTGAGGAGAAAATGCACGTGTTTTTCTCTGTCTTATCACTCCCTTTGTACAAACATGATCAGGTTCTTCTGGACAGAAGTTTCAGCCTTTAATGGGAGAGTATACCTTTAGAATAATAGCATTTTGTCTAACCAAAGGGTAGGAAAGATTCCCTTAGGTTCTTTATCTGAATAACTACTTGTTCTGCTATTTAAGAGAGCTGCTGGGAAACCTTTATCAGTGATATGTGTGAGAAAGAATGGCTTGCAGCTTTCAGAGAAGTCGATCCCTCTAACTTGAGCAAACTGTTCCCATTCCTGCCATTAAACTGAAGATTTGAGCAGAAGCACTGGAATTTTAACCTACTAATTATTGGTGCATGCTGGCAGCTCCGAATTGTGAGTGTTCAGTGTTGAGCCTGCAGTTTGTTTCGCAGACCAAACGTTGGTACAAATTGAACACAAAGCAGGTAACATTCAGCTGGTTTTTGTGATTTATTCCTGGGGTGAGTGTATAGATAACGTCATGTTAAGTTGGTTCAAAGATTTATAATGGAGCAATGACATGCAGTAAGCCTAGAGTGGTTATTTTTGACTGTGGCATATTTGATTTCAGAAGTATTTGTTATTTTTCCTTGATGATTTTCATGCAAAGATCAGCTTGGTTAGACTTGGTTAGTCCAGTGCCCCTCCATGTGGTTTATGTTCAGTGATACTTTGTATGAGTAGCTCCTTTATTTACCTGTAGAGTTCACCTTTTTTTATTTTGTGGTTTTTTAGTACACTTAACCTTTTGACACTGCTGTCATTGCTGCCCTCTGGACCTTGTTTTCAATTACTGCTGCCAAAAGAATAATGAGAGCTTGGTGATACTGAAAGCTAAAATGTTTTGTTGGTGTGAACTTTGTGGGACTAGTTCAGGCTCCTTTCAGACCTTGTGTGGAATGTGATTCGAAAGCTTAGAATTCCCTTTGGATAAAGGGATGCTACGGAAACACACTGAAGCGTATTTGCAATCCATAAAATCTTAAATATAATCTTGTATTATGCTCTTCTAACTACTAAAAACATAGCTCTGTAGAAAGAAAAATTTAGAATATGATCTAAAGTGTGAACTTGTTCTGCACATTTTGCTCAATGTGGTCCCAGGTCCAGGGGGTAAAAATCTGACCCTGCTAAAAGTAGTGGGAGCTTTGCTGTGAATTCTACTTAATAATTTCACTTGGAGGCCTTCTTACCAGTATTTGATTGGTGCTACTGCAAATAAATTGCATGGAGGAGGTGTGGTTGGGTGAAAAACCTAAGGAAAACCTAGCAGTTCTTTGGTAATATGTGGGTTTTCCACCTTTTTTCTTAGTTCTTGCTTTCCATAGACAGAGTGTTTGGCCAGGGAGCTGATCCAGGGACTGATCCAGGCTTCCCTGAGGCTGATGTAAGGAGCTTCAGCCTTTTATCTTTAAACTTGTTAGTGTTTTTCTAGGCAAGGAGTATGGCTCCTTGGTACTGGATAATCTCTCGGGGTTTTGATTGACTGTTGTACCTAAGAAGGTACAAGAATACAGGCTTTCGTAATTCTGTGAGCTACACAGTTCTTGCAGTTTCTAATACAGTATTGTAGCAAGTCACATGCTTTCTTATAAAATCTAGAAAAGTTACATCTGGTCACTTGACAGTAGGTTTTCTCATTAATGCACAATGTGCAAGTGAAAAATTAATCTCTTGGCAGGAATTAAATGGTGTTTTGTTGTTTCTGTTTTGTTGTTTCCATTTGTAACACAAACTGAAATATGGCAGTTCTGTCAGCTTGTTGACAATCCTTGGTTTGAATTTGATCACCTAAACTGGCAGAATGTAGTTAATGGTCAATCTTAATATCTGGAGAGTTTTGTGCATGTTAATGACTGTATTTATCTAACACAACTGTCTACTCTTATGTGTAGGTAAGGTTTTCTCTAATTTTACTAGTGATTTTACAAATCAACTTTGTGTTACTGTATGCAAGTCAGGGTACCATCCTCTTGCGAAAAATTGCTCCTTTTTAGTAGGCAGGTTTTGTGCATCTTTCTCCTCACATCCACAAATCTGAAAGTAGTTTGCAAAAGATGTTGCAGAAGTATAATTTCACCATGTTCAGACACAAAAGTGCCTCATTTGAGAGGGAAGGAATTTCCAACTGATGAGCTATCTCCATGTAGTCTTAAAAAACACCCCAAAGCTACATGTCTCCCAAGTTAAATAGAATTTTTAAGGAGCTTACAAAAACTTTTTGATTTTTAATAAAGGTTGAAAACATAAGTCAGCAAAGATGTATGAATTCTTATGCAACAAAGCTTGTCAAATAACTTGCACTGCAGGAATCTTTTTAATTCAGTGTGAAAATGCCTTCCATTTTTAATGTGGTTTTGGTGTGCTCTAATTTGCTGTCATGCTTGACAGCACTGAATGATGCATTTTACCTGTGTTGACCTCAAGAATGAAAAGCCATTAGGTGGGGAGGCTTTATTTTGATACAGTTGTTTGCAAAGGCATTATGTTTCCGCTGAGAGAACCTGAGCAATAGTGGAATGAAAACATTGAAGTGTTTCTGACATGGTTTTGATTCATCTCTTCATCTATTGCTGTTGCAAGATACATGCTCTACAGTGTTTTCAATTCTAAAGCCAGATTTTCCAAATGAATCAAGTTACACACTTGAAGACAAGGCTTTAACTGTTTATTTTTTATTTTAATCCTCCCCTCTGAGCTGCGTCACCATTTCTGCTGATGCAAGACTTTTATTTTTATTACTGTGTAATAGAGAACAATCATACTAGAACTGAGGAACTGGATGACAGTAATGTTTTTTAGATGCAAGAACTAATTGTTCCACTCAGTGCTAATAAGTCCCCCTACCTGATTTCTTGTACAAATTTTGTCTGAATTTGTGAAGATGCAGTAAAACTGGAGAAATTGTCTTGGGGGAAGAAATGACAATCACCGTTGATCTAGAAAACTTTACCAGTAAGAAAAGATTAAAGGATTTGGTATTGTTTATTCTGGAGTAAAGAACTCAGAGAAGGTATGTGGCATTTGTTAATACAAATGAGAGGAAGAGAATGAAGTGTTCTTCTTTACCATTATGGTCAGTAAAGTTTACTTTTAACACCCTGTATAATGTGAGATGGCTGAAAGTCAATAGTTAAATTGCAGGGCACAAGAAAATCTTAGTTCACAAGTTGATCTGTTTTGCCTCCCCACTATGTATATGAACATTATTGACATCTGGAGGTCCTTGATGGGAGAGATTGAGAGTCAAAAAGATGCTAATGGTCATCTCTGCTTGAACATTTTCAGTTTCAATTTCCTTTCTGTGCCCAGACACCACTAGTTTCTATCATTAATCCTTACAATTTTGAACTACCACTGCAATCAAGGTTTTATGTCCCCTCCTTCCCAAACCATCTTTCTTCCAATCTCCTTTCTATTCTTTACTTCCCAAAGCTGCTTGACTGCCCTCCTCTTCCCTCATCAATCTAACTTTTCAGCCTTCTGTTAGTTACCTGCTGTGATGTCTTCTGTGGTGTTTTTATTTTTAAAAAAAGGTAAATTGAAATCAGATATTTCTCCTGTAAATTCTTCAAGCCAGGTGTTTTCAGCTGAAGGGGACGACTGGGTCATTTGCTGTCTTCTGCTGTGTATTCCAGGTAATTTCACTCGGTTATTTTATCGAGCCCAGAAGCCTCTTCTTTGAATTAACACATTTCATAGAATATCTAGGCTTGATTTTTATATTAAAAGTGTAAATAAGTAAAAAGGAAAACCCAAACTTTCCAGGCTAGTATGTTCCAGTAATTAATCAACCTCACTGAGGAAAAAGTATGCGTTTACAAAAGCTCAAGTAGTCTAGCTTCACCTTTGGGCTACAAATTCTTCTCATGACAGTGCTACATTGAAGAATTGTTTATCATTCTTGGTTTTCTCCTAGAAATAGTATTTCTATTCTGCAGTCGAAGTATCTTTTGGTTTTCTTTTGACTGAGCTTTTGAAGTCCAGTCAGAATCCAAACTTATGTCTGTGCACATGGTGCTGCTTTGTTATGTAAATGTATTTGCCAGTTAGAGCTGATGAATTTCTTACCACAGCATTATTTTACACAATGTAGGCATCTGTATGCACTTCATCCCTAATATGAAATACTTTGTCAATGAGGCAGTAATTATTTTTGTGTCCTTTTTGCTGTGTCTACCCCATTTTCTCAAGGGCCTTTTTTAACTCTAGAAAGCAGAACTGTGTGCTGAATTCCGATTCTTCGAAGAGAAGTAAAATAACCTTGAAGCTCCTAATTGCTGTTCTCCCCATTGTAAACCAAAGGATTCTCTAGCTCTAGTATTGCAGTGGAAGATTGTTTATTATTGGGTTTGGTTTTTTTCTGCTTTGCATAAGAGACCCTTTTCAGAAATGCAGCTCTCCAGGACAAGGTGCCTCATTCCATACATACTATCTACTTTATTTGTTGATAAAATCTACAAAGATCTCTGTAAAACTTTGCAGTTGGAGGTATTGAAATGTGGGGTTTGTTTTAGTAGACTCTGCCTACTGAGCAGCTCGGTTAGTTCAGCAATTTTTTCCTGGTTCTTACCTCTCTTTTTTAGCTTTTTAAACCACTCATTATCATCAAGTATTACCAGAAAAGATGTTGTCCTCCTAGATCACAAAAGGAATAGATTAGCATCCCACTGACTACTAACCTTTATTAATCCCATTTAGAAATAGCGCTTTCTGAAACAGAGTAAGATCTGCCAGCTGCTTTGTTATTGACACATACTACATGTGTTTGAAGAGTACGTGGGATTGTTGTTTTTTAATAATAGGATGTTCAGTCCTTTCTAGTGGCAGTTTAGAAATTGGATTGTGCTGCTTTAGAAAGTAGTTCCTTCTCATAGTACAAAGCCATGAGTCTGATTTTATCAATAACAAAGAAGAAATTTGTGCTGAACATTTCTGTCCTTCCTGCACCTTTAGTAATTTAAGCATCTCTTTGCAAAAAGTGATGTTGTTATTTAGGTTTTGAATCTTTTCTTATTAGGACAGATGATGTAGGTGAACTCCTTGGACAACAGATAAAGTTAGTTTCTTTTTGTCTGCTTACCTGACATCTTTGGTAATATTGGATTTCAGTTCTTAAAAAAATGCTGACTAAATATTTCTCAATTTATCACTTAAGGAGGATTGTTTTCCAGAACAGGATGTACTTAAATGATATAATTTTCTAGTGCTGCTGAAATTGGTGACTGATGGTCTGTGATGCTCTTCCTGAAGATCTGACATGCCTTGGGCACTCAGCTGTCCTCCTCTGGTTCTTTCAAATCTCAGTTTCTTTATCTTCTACATGTCTTTTTGCAATTCCTCTTTACCTCATTCCTTTTTTTATGTTATGTATCAGTAATCTCTGCAAAAAAAAAAAAAATCAACTGCTGTCTCTGTCTTCAGGATTCACATGGGCCTGTGATTTGTCTTTCTAATGTCTTTGACAGCATAAGTAGGTAATTTTCTTTAAAGTATTATTAAAAGGAAAATATTTCTGTTCCATAACTGTTGTCAGTGATGGGAATTTTAAGCACAAGGATTAAATGTGCATTTAAAATGTTATGAAATGGCTCCTAGTTTAACCTCTTGTAATTAGAGGGGCAGAGATTCCCCTGTAATTCTCTTAATCTCTGGTGAACCATCTGAATACATAGATGGGCAATTAGAAATTGAAGTATAGTTTCAAAGTGCAAATTGTGAATCCAGAAAGTATTTATAAATAACATAGAGCAAATTAACTTAAAAATGTATTTTTATGTGCTTTTCTGTTGGGCATTGATGATGCCACTTGCATGTGTGATACATTCACGAAAATGTTGTTATTCCTTTCTCTGTCACTATCCACAAGTTAGTGCAAGAAAAAAAGACCATATAAACCCGATCTATATATTATGCCTGACTCAGAAAATAAATTTACTTTTTCTGTTCAACATGCATCTCCTGCAGTACTCAAAATGTTTTTTAGATACTATGGGATTCAGTTTCATATGTTTGGAACTCAAACTGAATTATGCAAAATGGAAATTGAAATGGCGACAAGTTGCAAACTTGTTAACTGGTTTCACCTAAATTTTCTTGAAGTTTATTGTCAGTATCAGCATGGAGCACCAACCTCCTTGAAATCTGAGTCTAATATTTTCCATTTGTTTCAGCCTGTTATCAGTTCTTAGAAGCCAGCTATTCTGAAACACTAGAAAATGCATTTCAGTATTGTTATTCATCTGTAAAAAATTAAGTGAAGGTACTTTAATGGACAGAATATGCAGACCAGACGCTACTCCAAAGCAGTATCTTCCAAAGGAGATTATAAGGGGGTTGTGTCCCAAGAGGCAAGTTTCTGAGTTTCCAGAACTCATGAGGGGTACAGCTGCTGCATTAATAGCACCCGTCTTGATGAAGGTGGTCCCAGATTCCCCCTTACTAGCTTCATCTTCCATGTAGACAAAGGAAAGAGCCATTGTGCTCTTCCTAAATCAGGGACTGTATTGCCTTACCTCGGCTGTCTGATCATTGCTGGGATGGACAGAAGAGTGCAGGATTTTCTACTTACAATGCTGTGACCAGGAAAATAATTCTTTTAAGTATTTGACTTCTCACGTGTCATTTGAACTTAACTGGCACCAGTGATGAGACTGAACTTTCCAAGGTCAGCCATGTTCCTGTCCATTACTCCAGATTGTGCTCTTCTTACCCAGTGTGTTATGCAGGAAGTGGCTTCACAGGTCAACAACAATCACATTAGCCCTATCTAGGAGAGAAATCTCTCTGAAGTTAGGCAGCTGCTTTTCCTGATGCTATAGAGTTTTATGACATCTCTTTGTGATTGCAGATAAAGAATGAATAGCATATTCTTATCATTTCCAGATGGCAAAGCTTTCTGATTTAAGGTACTGTCCATTGTTCAGCCTCTATCTAGTATGGCGCTTTAAGAAGCCTTCCCTAATGACTGCCTGTAGTATCCACCGTGTTGCCTAGTTTTGACAGGTTGATGTAATTTGGAGAATTATGAAGGCCATAACTTCCTGAGACAATCATCGTGCTTATGAACCTTACAGATTCAAACTGCAGATCACTCAGCTGCCTCTTGCTGGAACACTTTAAAGGTCAAACCATAACATAAATCTTTTGCACTGATCCTTGATTTACAACATCTCCAAGGTCTCACTGTGAAGCCTCAACTTCTTCAGGGACCTGAAATGCCAAGCATATTAAAGTATGTTGCAAAAGAGCATTGATTAAGGGGAGGAACTTAATTCATGGTTAAAGCTACCATTTGCATTAGGGATGGGTAGTTTTATCTCACGTTAGCACACATGGAAAGTTACTTTTTGGAAAATATAGAGGCTTTGTGTTTATAATGAAGGCTCTGCACTTCTGAGTTACGATTAGCATAAGGTAATTGCGTCCTTTGTGCATTGAACATGTGCGTTGTCAGTCATGATGTTATTTTTGCACAGAGAATGATAAACTTGGTAATATATCTATCCTCTCAATTTGATGGTTATGAAATGTAATGCATTTTGGCACTGACCATGTAACAGCATAACTGAAATTATATTTTGTTCAGGAGGGAGTATGCAGGAGCATGGGTAGAATGAATGCCTCCATTGATCTTTCCTCCTGCTTTCTCCTAAATGAGCCAGAGAGATTCAAAGAATTGTTGTTTTCAGAGACCAGGATTGAATTTGTAACTGTGATGAGCACTGTTTGAAGAACAAACACAGGAAGAATGGCCTTTTTTAAGAATGTCATATATATCTATCTACTCAGCTGTATTTATCTATCTATATCACTTTGATCTTGTCCCAGCATCAAGCAAGTTCCAAAAATAACAGTCTACCTCAAAACCAGGCTTATGGTTCACTTGAAAGATTTGTGCAGTTTTCTTCTAATCCACGTAGTGAATTTTCAATTTTTATATTCAATAAGATTACAATGCATAGTCAGTTCATCGTAGTTATCGTGACTGGAACCTGTCATGATAGCTTTTATTATATTTGGTGAATGTGAAGCATTAGATAACTCTGTTATTGTTGTTGCTGTTCTGTGCTAGCACAGGCAGTGATTGAGCTGTTGGGAAGGAGACTGCAAGTTCAGCTGGTATCCTCTACTCTAACCTGTCACTGACAGGTTAGAGATTCCTTTTGGATTTTGGATGTTAGCAAAAGGGCTAGGGGATAATCAAATCCACATCTAAAGATTTTCTCTGCCAAGTAGCTTAGTTTCTGGGACAGAAGTTTGAAGAGTATTTTTAAAAAACAAATGTGTTCCAGTTAATCTGTCTGCACTTAATTAGGTTGTGATCTTTTCTGCAGATTCAAGGATTAGCATAAAACAGTTGCCAAATCAGTACATCCATAGGGAGAAGATACCATTCTTCTCTTTTGTGTACCACATTCAATAACTCAGTTATGAATTTTTTTTCTTCAGTGGCAATTATTTACTTGTGCAGTTTGGCTCTCCTTACATTTCAGCAGTAATCTCCTAATTTCAATCTGCTGTGTGACTAAATGGCTTTGCCATCGCTCGTTTGCCATGTCGTGAAATTGCTGCCAGGCTTTCTTTGTCGTGATACAATGTATAAGTAACGATGAAGCTCTTGCCAAGGACAGCTTATGTGCTTCATGAGCTCTGTGAGTAGAAGTGAGTGAGGTTGTATGCAGGAGCATTTATTTCTGTTTTGGGTACCTGCTTTAGTTTACTTTAAGCAGGCTTGCCTAGGGACTGTCCTGGCCAAGTGTGATAACATGAGCAGGTTTCACAGTGCTCTAGTGCTTGTCTTTATTTTCCACAAAATGAAATTGTATAAAAAAATGAACATTCTCTTGAAACACAACTGCACTTTTTCGGGCAACCCAGCTGGCACTGCCTTTTGAGGGTATCAAAGGACAGCGTATATGGGCAAGCAGCCTTCATGTGTGAAGAAGTCAGGTTGTCACGGAGTTATGGGGGGAGAAAACCAAGACAAAGGGAGATAAAGGCATTCATCACTTTTTGTAATGCTGATCCTTGTTAGACAAATTCTGATTTCGATAAGGTTCCTGGATAGGCTCCTGGTAATTACCCTGTTGTGGAACTTCAGCCAATATCAAGTGGTTGGAGGGTTCAGGAAACCTTTTTGTTGTTATCCATCCTAATTTACTGGTCTTACTATGGCTCTGCAAAAGAGCCACGTGGCAATGATCTTTAAGCCTTTGAAGCATGAAAGAAACATATCTTACGTTTCTGTGGTATCTCTTGGCACCTCTCCAGAATTTAGACAGGTGTCTATGGAGCCTGGTGATCGGTCTTTCTACTTTCATTTATGGTTTATTACTTCCTGTATTAATTTCCCTTGGCTGCACTATAAAGCATGTTCATCATACTGCCCCTTCAAAAGCTTATAGTCAAGCCCCACAACCCCATTCTATAAGTCTGTAAGGCGCTTACATTCTCATGATAAAAGAATCATTGCTAACAATCATATTCTATATATTGTTCTCATGATATTTTAGCGATTTGGGAAATCATTTGTACAGGTAATCAGACATGACAGCTTGTAAATGGATTGACAGCTGTTTGAAACAACTGATACGGAGGAAGCCTAAATTAGATCAGATGTATTAGTGTGGATAAGGATCAAAGACAGACCATAAGTATATGCAAGACTAAGGGGTAAGGACATTTCTCATGAAGGATGTATCACATCAGTTTTGCTGGTTCATCAGTTCAAATGGCTTGTGAAATTCTTGAATGGGTCTATTACTGTGGAGCTCTGGTGGAATTCTCTGGTGAATTTGTCTTCAGTGTATGGATAGCTTGTAAACTGAATACTGTGCAATTTAGACTAATTGAACTGGTTGACGTTGCTTTTTCTGCAGTGGCAGGTAGTTTCTGTAATTAACCTAAACATGGAAATGAAGACGATTCCTTGGAATATAGTTTTTAATGTAATTAATACAAAAAAGGATGGTGGTGGAAGAGCAAAATCCCACAGTTACCATGACTTCTTTCAGGCCAAATACAGTCCACAAAAGCAGAGACTTTAGTATTAGCTTTACCTACAAACATTTTTCAAGGAACACTCATCACTTTATTAAGGAAGTACACTGTCTGCAGAGTCTTCTGCATAATAAAATCCAAGAGCCATCTAAAGCAAACAAGTGACAAGGAAGTTTTTTATTTCCTTTTTTTTGGATGAAGATTTTTCTGACACAGAAAATTTGCTTGTTCTAATTCAGGTGAAAAATGACCAAAGAGCTCACTCTTAGCTTCCTTCAGAGGCATGTTCCAGGTTTTTAATACTTTTTTGTTGTTGTTAACTTCACTATTCTTATGTTCATTAATTCTGTCTTTTTTTTCTCTCTCTTTTCTCTTTTTTTCTCTGAGTCTTTCCAGACAAAGAGACTTTTGTGAAATAATAACTAGCAAGCTCTTGTTTCCCATCTGTCTTATGTATACCTTCGTTGGACCACAGACCTGATTTCATGGTAGTTTATTGTTGTTTGAGCCACCTGGTTACATGAAGAAAATTAATTTGTTCTTAAATTAAATGAGGAGTAGGAGTTAGACCTAACTAATTACAAGCAGAGTATGTCAGACTATGTATGTAGATGACCTCTAATAAATTTTGTATCCCTGTAATGATACTCCGAGGAACAACTGGAAATGCCTTGGATGGTGGTAAGGGGCGTCTTTGTGCCTTTGTACACACATCTTTCTACAGTAGCTCTGTCTCAGTCCCTGCTCCATCTCCCCTTCCTGAACCCTCCACTTTTAAACTTTCCATCTCTTTCTAAAAATGGGTCTGTTTCCAAATAAAAATGTCCTGGCTAGACTACAGTTATCTACCACTGAGGCTGTTAGAAAAATAATCAAAAATTAGACAAACCTGTGACACAAAACTTTTCTTATTATTATTTTTCTCCTAGTTGTACTATTAAATGCAACTCCCCTCTGCCAACAAAACTGGTTTATGTAGAAGTGCAGTGATGATGGTTTGTTGCAAATACCAAGTTCCTTTTTGTCAGAACAAAAATTCTTAGGCTTCTCCTGAACTCCTATGCTTGAAAATGTTTACAGCCTCTGGAGCAGCAGTAAGTTTGTTTGAGAACTGCTTTTACCATCTGATCTCTTGTGGTGTGTATCTGAAAAACTCTAAGAACTAGGAATGCCTAGTTGATGGAAAATACCTTCCCAGCTTTGCAGGCTAAACTGTGTTCCTCCATGCTAATAGTTACAGCAAATTGGAGCACAGCTTTTGTGTCCCAGTAAGCTCCACTGGCATGGGTGAACAGTCTGTTATGATGACTTCCACCGGATAAATAGTTGTAGTATAGAACCACATAGTGCAGCAAAGCATGTTATTGTGAGGATTTAAGGACATTTTTTTATCTTGAGTTAATGGCTTCTAGAAAGAGGAAGACTATAAAGGTATAGTGTAAATAACAGATTTTTAACAGAAGGATAGAATACTTGATTTAGGTGGAGGATGACTGAGTCTGGGCAAAGATTAATAATTTATGATAAAAACAGGCCAAAGCAAAACAACTACGGCAAAGAACATGAGTAAAAACACTGGAGTCACAAATGAAGTAACACTCTATCCTGATTGAGAATACAGCAGCGTATCAGGTTGTGTTTTGGTTTTTTTTTTTATAAAACATATGTAGTTTTTGTTATATTGATAATACACTGCAACCCTCCCGTCCTGGAGTGGGAGTGGGGAAGGGTGGGGAAACGAATGCAGAGATGGGATGTGACTTTTGGTCTGCTGCACAGGCTCGCCTCATGTTTCACTGCAGGCACTGGCTCATCATTCTCGTATTACAAATCTTTTAGTCAACTTCCAGGTCTCTTGGAATTTGGGAGGATGAAAAGATGAAATCCTCGTAATTGGTTTAGATTTAAAAGCAGAGGGCCAAGGTAATTCAGCCTGTGCACGCCAGCACTCCACCACAAGCTGCAATAATGAAAGTAGCTCCAATAAAATATGAACACTGTGCCTATTCCTTTAACCCTCCTGTCCAACCACATCAAACAGGAAAAAAAAAATCTTGAATATAAGCAGTTTTATATAGATTCATTAAGGCTTCCAAATTTCTTGATAATAACTGAAATCAGGCATGAATTATAAAAAACCTATTTAAATACTGATTTAAAGGCCGTGTAAAAGTCTTGACTATGGTGCAGTACCACTGTTTTAGATTTGTGCACTCAAAAAGATCAGGTGTGCTTTTTTGTCAGCTAATTTTTGCTCTTTTGATAATTAGTGCTCTTTTTTAACGCTTGCAATCTTTTCCTGTTTTTGACTTGCATGCCTTTAAAGTGCGATACCATACAGCAGCCACTTTTGAAATGTATTCTGCACTTTGCATTTAGGTTTGTTTTTTTTTTTAAAAGGGGTTTTATAACTTGCTTACTCTTTGTTTTTATTTGTTTGTTCTTCTAACTCTAAGGTCTTCTGAAAAGCTGGCATGTCCTTGCCATGGAATTTATGTTATAGTCAGACTTAAGGTATTTGGGTGAACAGAGCTTTAGAAAGCCATTTCACCAATAATTTGATGTTTCTCTAGATTTTCCTTTACCTCGGATAAAAGTAGCTGCTTAGACTAGGCCAAGGAAGATGACTTTTTCCTGAAAAAAGTGGTTTTTTTCTAAGTTGGTAGCTTATGCTGTTATTTCAGCTCTTGAGACATTCAGGAGAGGAAAATCTACTAATTAGGTCAAAAGTAAAGACAAAGACCTAGTCCTCTTTTACATCTTCTAATTTTGCAATTTGTGCTTACAGTATCAATTTTATAGAAACAATTTCTAGAATTTAAATAATAAATTATTTTTAGGAACAGTAACTCCCATTTCTGATTTTTCAGTCTGAGGTTATTGCTGACTGTTTGTTTGTTTATTTCGAGTTTCTTGGAAAATATTTTTGTGAGAACAAAGTTTTCTTGAGTCTAGTAGTATGTCTGCCTGCTGCTTGTCTGAGTTAGACCTTCTGTGAATGCCAGACAAGGAAGATAAAAGAAGATTAGGGATTAATGGCAGCTGTTTTAGTTGGCCTGCTCAGAACAGCCACTTGTTCCTTCTGAGACAGAATGTTTGCTCATTAGAAATACCAGACTGAGAATATTCAGTCGTTGTAATACAGCCTGATGTTGTGGTACACACTGAACAACAACAACAAAAAAATTACCAAATCCCTTTCTAAGTGCATCTATGTAAATGCAGGGGGAAATGAGATATCTGGCTCTGGGTCAGGGGAGAGTGTTGTTTTGCTTTGTTATGGAGGTTTTTTTTCTTTTTTCAGTTTCTTGGAGCATGACTTCTCTGAAAAAATAACTGCTTGCGCCATAGTATGAGATTAATTTTCTTCAAAATAAAGAAAGAAGAAAAACTGCCTAGTTCCCAACAAATTCTACATTTTCTGACCTCCTATCTGTCCCTTGCCCAAGAATTTTTTAAGATTTTTGGGTGGTAGGGGGATGAGTACCCATTTGTGACTTAGCTAAAAAATTAAGGGATAGCAAAAGTTATGAATTAATTTAGATTTTCTCTTCCCTCTCATCTCCCTTTTTAAGTTTTCCAGCATTTGGAACTACTTCTCTTTCATGTATCTGTATATTTACTTTCTGAGCTGGTGGGTTTTGTTCTTTATTCCTTCTGTGCTTCTCCAACTTTTCATTCCTTTTATTTTCTTCACTGTTTATTCCCTTGAACTGCTTTCTATCTTCTGATCCCTTTCAGTAAATTTTAGCTATCCAGCAAATCAAAGCCAACTGCAAATATGCTTTTATCCGCAGAGCAGCTGTTGTAAAGAAACATAACTTCCCTTGAAGGAATTGATAGAAACACTGCCAACCACCTAAGCTAAACCAAAGTCTGAGGTGGTGGTCAGATGGACTTTTCACCAGAGCGAAAAAGAAAGAAAGTGTCCTGAAATTGGGTTATTGATGTACTATTCTTTACTAATTTAGAACCGCTGAATATATACTTATGCTGTCTGTGAGGTTTACATAAAGAAAATCTATGTTTCATGGCATGCAGGACCCATGTGCCAAGCACATGGCCAACTTTTTCCTCCTTGTATTAATCTAGCCTTTTTCCCCAAGATCTAAGAGCACTTGGCATGACATCAGCTCTTGCTTAGGGGTAATAAGACCAAGAAAACATAAAACTAGGATAGTATTTTTAAGGAAGACACTGAATATGGAGGTCTTTCATGAAACTCATGAGATTTTTATGACATTTTCTTTCATGAGAAAAACCTTTCTGCCTTTGTTAGATTTATGAAGTTGATAGTATGAGACAGCCCTTGAAGGCTTCTCTCTTTGGCCAGGAAAAGGCTGATGGACTATGTGCTGAAAGGCTTACAGCCTTATTAATTATAATGTCTTGTTGGAGTACCTCTGTTTATTGTAACTGTAGAACTGGCAACCATCTAATTTCATACTGGCCTGTTTTTAAGATACGGTTTGTTGTCATTTTCAGTGTTCTCTGTTTCTCTGTAAAATGCAAATGTAAAGTACTTTATATAAATACTTAATTTTTCCAGCAATTGTCTCTACATGTATATTCTTCCTAAAAATTGAAAAATGGGAAGCTGCAAGATTTTACAGCTTCTGACTCATATGCAAGTAATCTGATGAATTTGTGGTTTAGTTAGAAAATAGAGATAGTTAAGAATATATTTGGAACACACTTTACAGAATAAAGGTCTCCTGCTTGTTATTTTTAAAGTAGAAATACTAAATCCTCAGGTGGGTTCCTTATACTACACTTTATTATCTGTTAAAAAACTACAGAAAATATATTAACTTTAAAATTTAACCATCTCCTGCTGTAGTCTTTTCCCAGTTCTGAAGTAAGGAACGGGTGAAGAAGTTGCGAGGAGGTAGATAAGTGTTGAACCTCATATTGGTATTGGGCATAGTGCAAGTTCCTCTGCTATCCTTATTTTCACTGAACTTGAGCAGGCCAAGGTTGGGAACCTGCTGTTGGAAGTGCACTTAGCAAATGAGAAGTCTGTATGAAAAGGACCAAAAATTGTCTAGAAGTGTGAATGGGTGTTTTGCTATTTGCATATTAAAAGATGGGGCCAAAGGGTGTTCCAGACAATTGTCTTCTAGGATGCTAAGTTCTGTGATATTCCGAGTAAGAGAAAACTATATCAGTCTATTTTGAACCTATTTTAACCCTACAGAGTGTTTGGGGTCCGCTTTTGGGATCATTTCATTTCATGCAGGAGTTCACAAAAAGCCAGGTACTGAGTTCAGTTGGATGTGACATACGTACCACTGAAAAGTGATGTATATCTTTAGCTCTCTTGCTCTCTGATCTTTCCTAGTGATGATGAAAGCAAAAGACATTTTCTAACATTTGTGTCATCAGCTCCAGAAGTCAGTCATCAGATCCTTTGATACATACTGTGCTGAGATTGCCCATACTATAAGTGAACATATGCAATTCTCTCCTGTCCCCCCGTCCCCCTCCCCGGTGTTTCCCACCAGTATGTTTTTTTGCACGTACTGAACGCTAAAAATGACAGTTGGTGGGGTGTTTTACTTCAGTTTTTCAGCAATATTAGGTTGTGACTAAATAGTCTGGGGATACTTATATTGCAGATTAACCTTCCCACTCTGGCAGTAGGAGCAGACATTTCCAAAAGAAAATATTTGTAGAATACCTGAAGAGTGATGAATATGTCTTTGCTAAACAGCCATATATAACAGTGCATTTACCTCCACATATAAGTGTGTTTTGTATGTATGGAGGAGGAGGCTGTATGTGTTTTCTATATGTGGGGGGGGGTAGTTTGCAGTGCAAATGGATGACAGTACCTGTGACTGGAAACAAGTGTGCAGGTGGACCCATCACATTTGGGTTTTGGCTCTGTATAGATCTATATCAGTTCGTCAGTAATTTCACACTTGAGAACTAGCTTTTGACTGCAGTTGTTGACTAGTAGGAAATTGTTTTATCACAAATTTATTATTGAATTAAAGTTTTTTCATGTTGTGAGCCTTTTGATTGGTTTTGGTTTTAATCTAGCCTTAAGTCGGAGTTTTCCTTTTTTTCCAGTCCTTCCTTTCAAAGCTGATAAGTCTTTGTTAATTTGGAGCACATTCTACTCAGTCTTATTTGTGAAAAATAGGGGGAGGGCAAAACAAAACCACCGAAGTCTGTCAAGAGATGAAGGCTGTGAAACAAACAGCCACCAGGAAAGATGTCTAGCAAAAATATAACAATCATGCTCAAAAGCATTTTTTCAGGAGAAATAATGTCAGTCATTGGGATGTTTCTAGGATAAAACGAAGCCTTTCTATTTTCTATAGGGGAGTATTCACCAAGAAGTACATACGAACTATGCTTTCAGAGGTCTTTTTCCAGCCTACGTGCAGCAATACAGTGTCAGCCAAAGCAGCAGCCAAACAGCTAAATAGTTTGTTAAAAATACTCCAGTTGGTAAATAGGTTTATGCTTCAGCTTGAAACCTAGGTGATTTTTCATAAATCTGGGGGGTTTTACTGCTTTTTTCACAATGGTGCTGAATGTTGCACAATGTTGCATCTTTTGTTTGAAGGCACACTTAATTCCAAGTTGTAACTACTTAAATATCTTGAAGTTGATTCCAGGCTCATAGGTTTTATGCAGCTGTAACCTCACTAATTACTGGAATTACTCACAATATATTATCTAGAGTTGCTTCCAGTTAGCAGGAGAGTCCTCCACTGGACTTTGCCCTGTGCTTTTGGAGAGCCTGAGGCATCTCCCATAGAGATAATGTTAGTATTAGAATTCACAATGTTGAAGCAAATGAGAATTATGTGGTGATTTTGATTAGATGTTAATCAGGCACTAGTAGAGAATTAGATACTTTATTCCAAAAGTTTCATGCTAATTTTATCCAGTGCTGAATTAGTCAGTTGATCTGATGTTGTCACCCTTCTGTAACAGAAGTACATAATTATAGAGCAAAAAGTTACTTTTATTTTAAAAGAAAAACATTAACCAACATATTTTTTAACCAAAAAACCTCCAAATGCTAGCAGGATACAATTTTCTATTTTATTAATTATCTGTTTCAATAAGTAAAGGCTTTTTAAATACCTGAACTACTCTTTTTTTTTGCAAATTTCTGTTCATTGTGTGGAAGATGATCAGACAAGTGTAAGGCAGAGTCTTATTAGTTCTTGATGTGAACAGCCTTTTGTCTATATCTTGTCAGTTATCTATAAGCAATGAAAACTTTCTGAAATTAGATGTTATAATCTTGATTACAAAGTGTACTGAATGCAGTATAAGGCCTAATTTTGCTACAAAAACTAATTAATGAGCTGGAAGCTTATGGCTTCGAGACTAGTTGTTATTTGATAATCTTTGTTGTGTGGAAACACGGGATTTGCCAGATAACATAAGAATTTTACAGAATACTTCTAAAGAGTTAATTTTTCAAAACAGAAGAAAACTACAACCTAAATTTTGTTGGCTTTGTACATTTTAAATAGCATTTGATTTTTTTCAGTTCTCCTTTGTGTAATACAAAATAGCCACTGTTATTAGTGATTTGTTTTCCTGAAAGTAAAGAGCAGAAGCTTAGTTGCTGTTTCCAAATATTTTTGCACAAACAATCAATATATAATTCATGATATGGTATCTTCCTTACGTGATACTATGTGTTGTCTCCCTTTGCTAGGAGATGCTGAATTCGGCTTGTGCTCGTGTTTGATGTTGATAGGCACGTACTAGCATTGTTACAAAGAGTCAGTAATGTGAGACTACAATGTCACCCACCTACAGCATCCCAAAGAGTTATTTTCACAGCTTAATCCCACTCCTGACAGAAATAATCTTTGCAAAAGTAATCTTTGAGAGTTAATAGGTAGTTTAATTAGGGAGTTGGTGTGCTATGACACAGGCTGTGACCCCTGAGCTAGCCTCAAGCCTCTTGGCACACATGTGCTGGTGAACTCTGGAAGGTCTGGGAGAGTGGATCATTGTGATTCATGTGGTGCACCTCTGTCCCTCATATCTGCAGGTGAAAAAGCAAGCTGGCTTTGTCCTGAGGTGATGTAAATATACTTAAGCAATGACCTTATGGAATTCTAGTTTTGTTTTGCGAACTGTATGTAGTATTCAGGATTCTTTTTCTGTGGCACAGGTGGGAACATATTAAAGAGCCAGCCGTTTCGACTGAACTGGGCTTGGATTTCACTGGAGAAGGAGAACTATGTTGTAGATGAGAGCTCCAGATTTCTGGAGGTGACCATCAGACGCAGAGGATATTTGCGAGAAACCTCTTTTATCAGTAAGTACATCTTCAATGTTTGAAGCTTCTTGCCAAAGAAAAGGCAGCTGTTAGGGAGCTGTTCCATAATAAATGCCAAATAATAACAATGGTATAGATTTTTATTGCTCAGGCTATGTGCTTCATTTTCCACTGCTGTCACCCAGAAATCTGAATATGTATATTAGTAGATGTAAGAACAAATCAGTAAAATGAATCTCTGCTGTTTGCCCAGTGTCTTTCTCCTGAAGTCACTTGCCAGACAACAAAAGAGAAATTGGGATACTCTGTATTGTTTATTTTGGCAGGAGGATACATTTCATAACACATTAACTTTAGCTATAAGTAACCAAATAAGTTCCTGAAGTAGCTGGTCTTTGCTTGCAGAACCAAGTTGTGGAGAAGTTAGTTACAACTTCTTTAAAAGGGCAGTGTCATGCTGGCCTTTGAGCGACAAGAAAATCTGAAAGCTACTTGAAATCCTCAGAGGGTCTTCTGCTAGCAGAGGTGGCAGGTGTAGAGCACACTGAAGTTACCAGTGGGCTATCATGGGATAGCAGAGTACCCAATCGTGACCAGCTCTGCAAAGTAAACGGGAATTATAGAAATCTTTGCATCAATGGAGCGGCTCAAGGAC
This sequence comes from Tringa tobata, assembly GCA_033628505.1. NCBI lineage: Eukaryota > Metazoa > Chordata > Aves > Charadriiformes > Scolopacidae > Tringa > Tringa tobata. The sequence goes on from JAHREE010000567.1 coordinate 1,871,719, forward strand.
CACTGACCAAAAAGGTCTTTTTCTCCCTGATTTCATAACAAAAAGAAAAACGGTTCCAAGTTTTAGGGTTTTTATAATTTAAACCCGTTTATTACAATATTTGCTTTGTGCAACACAAATATACTGGGCTATATCTGACTATTAATTAAATCAGCCATTTAAAACCTAAGCAGTTTTGGAATAGAAAAATTGTGGGAATTTAGGAATCAAATAATTTAGGAATGATTTCATGCTCCACAGCATTCAGAAGTTCTTTGCTAGACATCAGATTCTCCAACAAACATGTAGGCCATTGACTTGAGAAGGATTAATCATTCTCAACTGGGGAGGTAAAGTGACTCTAAATCGCTGGTGTTGAACCTTAATAAAAAGATGCTCATATATTTGAACTAATGCTGGATTGAAACCCAAAGGCAGTAATGAATTTCAAAACCCCATGGTAAGTTACAGATCTTCATTTCATTACATCCACAGCTGAATTCTGCTAGTATATGTGCACCTTTGATTAAAACAAACGAGAAACCTAGCTATAAAAATATCCAGGCTTAAAAAAGTGTAACAACTCTCTGTATTTAAAGAAAAATCTTTTATTGAGTGCATTCCTATGTTATATTTCTATGTATGATACAGTCTCACTTTAAAAAAAATCGGAAAAAAATTTAAAACTTTAGTGTGCTGCATTAAGTATCAAAAGCTGAATGAATCCTTACATCAGCTGTAGCATCCTGCATGTGAGTTTCTAATAAAGCGTCTTCACGTTTCTGTATATTGCTTTTACTCTTTCAAAACAGTCATGGTTTGTCATCATTTTATGAACTTATGCTGCGGCAAAAGCCATCTGATTTGAATAGCAAACAAAACCTACTTTGAGTTAAATCCTCATCTGCTGTTTAACTTTGAACTAAATGTGTTCATCTGTAGCCCTAGAATCTCTATGTGTTTTTTATTAAGATGAGAATGTGCAGCCTTTTAAACCTGTACAATTAAAAGTTTCTGCTTGGATAATACCCCTGCAGAGGGGATGGATATGTGACTTGGTATTGCAGGTTAGAATTACATGAGGAAGGAAAAATGGGGGTGGGAGAGAAGGAGCAAATTTGCATAGTGTGGTGGACCCAATAAACTCTGAGAACGTCGTTCTATCACACTGAGCAGCAATTCCACATCAAATGTCCAGTTATTTACTCGCCTAACTAGGAGAGCATCTGCAAAAGCAACACTTGGACAAACAGCAAATGCCATTAGGACATGTTTAATGTACAGGTAAAAGTGATAAAAGAATAAGTACAGCACAGATACAGAGCAGTAACAGAAACTGTAAGCACAAAGTATTAAACATACAATGAGTAATTTCTCTTTGGAAGAGATGAGTGATCAGGTTATTTTTTGGTTTGGTTTTTTTTTGTGGGTGACAATTACACCTTCAATGAAGCCTTCAACACCTTAATTTCTTAACAGGCTGATAGATCTTTTCTGAAGGCATAACTGGAAAACTTGTTCCATAGATTTTTATAGAGATGGGAAAATTGGCCCCGTTGAACAATTTGTCATATTTGAAAAATAACTTCGTGCCTCAGTAACTTTGTTGATGCTTATATAGGTTTTAAGTGCCCAGCAGGTGAAGTGAATGGAATTTTTCATGCAAATAAAATTCTATATGCACACAAATGTTGGCAGCACGCTACCCTAATTACCTATTTTTATTATGAGCTACAAAGCAATGTTAGAGAAAGTGTGATATAACTATCCTTATTTTTTTCTGAAGGTCAGTAACTGCCAAATTAGCCTTTTAAAGCTATTTTTTGTGGTGGTAGTATTTTAATAAAATTAAAATACTAAATGTATGGAGAATAATTCCTCTGAATTTTTATGCAGGTATTGGAACCAAAGATGGTACAGCAGTTAAGGATAAAGACTTCAAGGGTAAACCTCAGAAACAGGTCCAGTTCAATCCAGGACAGGTTTCGGCTACCTGGAGAGTGAGGATATTTGCAGACAAGGAATACGAGGCATCTGAAACATTCCAGATTGTTCTGTCTGATCCAGTTATGGCTGCCCTTGAGATTCCAGCAATAGCAACGGTTGAAATCGTGGATCCTGGTGATGGTATGTATCCCTTAGAATTTGCGATCAGGTGCAGTACTCTTCACTTTTGGGTCCTGTGAGTACTGGTATTATTCATCCATCTTTGCTCTGTTGTGGTTCAGCCCTGTCTTAAAGCTTCACCTAGCTGAACAAGGAATTTGTATTTCTTTTTAAATCTCTTCCCTGGTTAAATTCATACTCTGCATGCAATGTCATACAGGTGTTCAACCATAGGCCTCTCTTCTCTCACCATGTTTTTCTTCAGTATCTACAGTGTATATTCCTCAGCTGGAATATAGAGTAGAGGAAGATATAGGTGAACTGCTGATTCCCGTTAGAAGATCTGGAGATGTTAGTCAAGAACTGATGGTGATTTGTTCTACACACCAAGGTATGTTATCTATCTAGGTAACAGATTATTCAGCATAATATTCATGTTTAGGTAAATAAGAGAGCAGATGCAGTTGTTAGTCAGCAAGTATTGCCAGTTACTTCAGTAGCTGGAACAAGTGATTTTTGCAGGGAACTTACATATGTTTAGTTCTGTTCTCAAAGACTGTTTTAAAGCCCAAAATATAAGAATATGAGTGTGTGCGCATGCACATATATATGTGTATACAAATATATACACATACATATTTGTATACAAATATATACACATACATATATGCATGTATATGTGTTTATATACATGTATACCTCTTTTCAAAGAGTTACCATTTTTTTTTCCTGCGGCTTTTCCTGCTGAGGAGGAAAGTCCTGTCCCTGAAGCAATTGTTTAGAGGGGAGAAAGGATTCTCCTAGTCTCAAGCCCAGTACCTCTCCTGTTGTTGGGAATCTGACTGATCATTGCACCTTTGTATATACCCTGAATGAGAACTGAGGTCCCCAGTGGGGGGCCGTTCCTGTCATCAGCGTTTTGCTTTTTGACTACGTAGCTGGAAGAAGCCAAGTCAGGGCTTTGGTTGATTCAGCAAGAACTAGTATTTCAAAATTGCCAGACTACAGGCATTGAGTATCACTTTTTGTTTAGAAGTAACTGACATAGAAGGCTGCATGAAGCAATAATCTGTCTTAGTAATGCTTTTTATCTCATTTGTGAATCTGTGTTATCAAAAGCGGCAATGTATGGAGTTGGTCATGAACCACAGAGAAGAGATGTGGATTTAGAACTAAACCATTTCTAAAGTCAAATGAGATTTTGGGTCTTGGTTAGGTTAGAGGCCAGCTATAAAGTTCAGATCATAACCATGTCTTCACTAGAGATTCAGAGATGTGTGAATGTAATTTTGTGGTGGTGTGCTGACTGTCAGCATGGTGATAGTCACTCAAATACTATAGTTAATATAGATGGGTAATTGACAGTAGGATTCTTTCTTCGACTCATTTTAATCTTAAGTTTTTCAAATATAGTTATTGACAACTAAATAAGCCTGCTATAAGCTGAAAAAGCGAGATGGCAGAGGAGAGAAAATACTAGATATTGTAAAAATATGATGTATTACAAATATATCAGATAATTCTTAGTCAAAACTAAAATGTGTATTCAAAAAGAGATTTAATGAAGGTAACATAACTGGCATTTATAAATGAAACCAGGCTTAAGATGCAGGTTAGCATTTATTCTAAGCAGTGAAATATTAAAGTTTTGACTGAAAAAAACTAGTTTTCTTATAGAAGTCTTCTATCAGCTAGTCACAGCTTGAGATACCAGCATTCTGCATGCTTCATGGGGAGGGAAAATAGGGGATCATCCTCAATTCTGTGACTTATTTAAACTTCTGGTTCAGAAAATCCTTTTAAAGTCTTTTGTTTCTATTTTACCCTTACCTGTAAGAGTCAGCCTGAGTGGTTGGCAGGAATCTTCAGAGTGTCAGGCATTCAGAGGTCATTTGTTCCTTCCTCAGTGACTTACAAGGGCTTACAGAATTTTCCCCTCTTTTGTTGTCTATTGAGGCACAGAAAATCTTACTCAATTCCTTAAGGCTTTTTGTCCTTGTAGGCTGCCAACCTGTCTGGCCTTAATAAACGCTAGCCATTTACCCAAATGCAAAATTGCTGTAATTGTTGTCATGATCTGTGTTTTTCATAAACATGCTGCAGTAAAATAATCTTTCTCAAAGTTCTAAACGCAATAAGCATGGTAAACATGACACTGTCTCTCATTTAATCTTTCTCAGCCTGCTTAATAAGTGTCACATTACTAACCCCTGTCTGCATTAAAGGAAGGTAGTCAATGCATGTTGGGTGTACTTACGACCTCTGAAAATCAGGCCACCTACGTACTCAGAATTATGTGGGTTAGAAAGGACCTTGAGAGGTCTCCAGTCAGATCTGCTTCTCAGAGCAGGGGCAGCCATGAGGTGCCCGTGGGTTGCTCAGGCTATTGCCCATAAAATCCTTGCGGACCCAGGGCAGGCCACTGAGGAACTCCACTTGTAGCTGGCCTTCAGGTGGAATACAAACTGTTCACCACCACCCTTTGATCCTGGTGATCTAGCCAGTTCTCATGCAGCTAGCAGCCCACCCAATGAGATAGTAACATCCCGATTAGCTTCAAGGATGCTGGTAGTGCAAATCCACAGCACTTCTTAGGTTCATATTGCATGTAAGCCTTTCTTTTTCTTTTTTCTTTTTTTTTCTTTTAACAAATATTTCACACAAATAAACACAGCAGAAGTAAGTGGGAGGGATTTTTTTCCCCTCACCTTCCAAGAATCACACAATGAGGTAAATGTGAAGTTCAAATTCATGTTCATTTGTTCAGGAATAGTCCTCATCCTAAGGTCCCTGTAACTTTCACAGGCATTCTGATCCATGAAAGAATAGTGTGTAGAAGAGAAAATTTGCCATTTTTCAGTGCAAATGTTATGAAGTGTGGTCAGTCGTGTGATATTAAATCTGGTGTGGCTCCATGTCCTCATCTTTCAACAGCAAAACCTATTTGGGGGTTTTGCCCATGGTCTCTCTGAACTGCTCTTGCACTTTTTTCTTCTTCCCTTATAAAATTGCATTTTATTGTGAATGTTCAACTGCTGATGGGGTTGGGCTCTACATAATTCGTATTAAAGCGTATTTTTGAAAGGTTTGTTGTGGGTTTTTTTTAATTAGTTGACTCACTTCTCTCACCTGATTGAAGTGCAGTCCCACAAAAAAAGTTGAGTTAGGACAACTGGAGATAATAGTGAATTGGAAGCAGGAGTGGTTTCATGAAGGTGCTGGGTGATAATAAGAGCCCTGTGAGCCACTTTGCTACTGGAGAAGTTGTGATTATAAATAGGAAAAATTTCCTGTGTTTAACTTGTTGTCAAACCCCACTTATTAGTCAGTTCCAGCATAAAATACTTTTTCTGTGTTTGTTTCATTTGAAGGGCTGTTGTTCTTCTGGTTCTTTAAAGTCCTGAGTCCCTGTAATTAATTTTTTCCCCTCTCTCCTCATAGGTTCTGCTACTGGCACGGTGCCATCCACTGTCTTGTCTTACTCTGACTACATCTCACGCCCTGAAGATCATAGCAGCATTGTTCATTTTAATAAGGATGAGACTGAGAAAATCTGTCGTATTATCATTATTGATGACTCTCTCTATGAGGAAGATGAGACCTTCAATATTTCTCTGAGCATGCCAGTGGGTGGCCAAATTGGCACTGAATTCCCAAGCAGTAAAGTAATAATCTTGGCTGACACAGATGATGGTGAGTATGAAGAAGCAATTTTGTTTTGCTGGGGCTTTCCTCTTTGGAAGTTTTACTGACTAAATAATCTCTTCCTCTGTATTTTTTTGGTTTTTAAACAGCTGAAAACTTGGGTCCAGGGTTTGTTTACTCAGTAGGAAAACTGGCAGAACAAACATGAACTATGTTTAAGATACATTGTAAATATGTATCACCCACCTTATGTTACGCTGTTTTGTTATTGTAGTAGGAATTGAGGATTAGATTTTATTTTCTTTACTGGCATAGGACTAGATGGCTGTTTTATTACAGATATTACAGATCTGAAGTAAATCTGCAAGGATTAGATTTACTGTTACTGCAGGGGAGTCTGTGATTACAGTGATTTACACAGGTATAAGATTAGTTTTGTGACAATATTATAGATGAAAAAATTTGTACGCTACCAGATAAAGAGTAGAAATAGTTAATAGAGGCTAATTTGTCATGCACAGTAATTCCCAGTGTGTCAAGATTAGTGCACTTTTAAAGTAGAAATGCAAGTCTTCCTTTTTTTATTATAAACTTGCAGACACAGAATTCAATTCAAGAATTGATTCTATTAGATAAATCAGAAGAAAAGCCATGTGCTTTATTGTCACACTTCTATTTGTTCTTTTAGTCCCTGTCTAAATCTTTTTTGCTAATCCAATACTGTGAATATAATTGTGCTAAATAAGGCAGGACAGCTGAAGTATGCAGACCAAACTTGAAATGATTTTTAGGCTCAGCAAAGGAATAAGGCAATAGTAAGCCTGAAAGTACCTCTTTACAACTGGAAAAAAAGTTGAGCACAGCTTTGATATGGGATGTGGCTGTATTCACACAATCCTTTGGTAAAGTTAGTCATGATGAGATGTGCTGTAATGCTTCTAACAACAAGGGCTGGAGAACCCTACAAGGAGAAAAAGAAAGAAATTGAGAGACAAATACTTATTATATATATTAATGTAATTATTTGCATCGTTAAGAGATAATAATAATCCTGTGTTAGCCAACCCTAGGAAAAAAAAAGAAAGGAAAATGGAAAATGTTATTATTAAGATCTGATAGTATTCCAAAACTATGACCATACACAGCATACATTAACATTGATTTGGGACATGATTAACATTAATATAAGTGAGCCTGGAACGTGATGTACATTTTTTGCCTTTATGGGCTTTTTTTTAGATTACAAATTTTTACAGAAATGTATCAGCATCACTTCCAGAATATTACAGTTTTATGAACTGCTTAACAGTACAAATAAAAAGTAGATAACCTTGCAGCAAAGTATTAGGCATAGTTCTTCATGCGTGATGCCAATCTCTGAGGTCTGAACCCCTTTATTTGTAAGTACAAATGGTAAAGATACAGCTGGGATTGAGTAAAGGGCAATATAGCAGATAAGCTTGAATAATTACATCTTAAGTGCTTAAATACCTACAGAGGTGTTTGACTACATCAGTGCAGTCGGTGGAGTTTTTGCTGATAGCAAGATGAGGCCTTTTGACAGCATAGAGAACTGTGCAGCTCTGACCACATACAGATATATGCAGTATGAATGTGTTCCTTGTTAGTCAGATTTGAAGAAACAAATATATTGCTTGTCAACAATTTAAAAAAACAAAGACATTTTGGAGAGAAAATGCTTGAGTTTCTTAGGCTAAAGAAAGCTATATGTAAATGTCATAACTTTAGTGTCCAAATCATTTTGGTGCTGCTGCATGTCAGTGAAAGTTGAAGAATATATTAAGTGATCTGAAATAGTTTTACTCACATTAAGCTTTAAAGCAGGAAGGAAAGCCACTTAAAGTGTGATCAAGGAAAGCAGTCAGGTACGTCATCAGAGTTTTCTGTCAGTGGAATTGCTGTTGTTCAAATATTTATAGAGAGTGGTTCACAAAGTATATAACATATTTCAGAAAAAAACATTCTGTCACTAAAGGTAACATCACCGTAAGGTGAGATAAATACCGGGGATTCAAACGTTATTAAATTCTCTTAGTCACTGTTCCTATTTTCAAAGTCTGATACCAGCGCACAGGTAGAAATGGAAATTATTTTTGTCTTGCTGGCCGTTCTGTTGAGATGTCTCATGAGACCTTCATAAAACTTGTGAGATCACTGGTGTCCATGGTGCTCTGTGTGTGTGAGGATGGAGGACAAAGCAGTTTCTTTGTTTTATTGTTTCAGGGTTTGAGGTTTCTTACATATATTCCGCTTAGCTCTCCCTCTCTGAAGGGCCCTACCTTGCTGCATTTTTAAATAAATGGTTCTGTATAATGGCCTTACACTGGAAAATAAAGCACACCTTATGTCCTTTGATCTAGGGTCTCTCCAAGCCAGAGAACAATGCAGGTTTTGTTGTAGACTCTTGATGTTAAACCAGTAAGCTTTCAGTTGTGTATCATTTTCCTGTAATGTGGGTGCCTGGGACCACGCTGTCTGTGTCCAGCTGAACAAAGGGTCCAGTTGTTCAGTAAATGGATTTGAAGAAATAGGTGCAAACAGCTTGTAGTTTTCTAAGCAAGCGGAAACCCACATTAGCTCTTTGCTTGTATGTTGAAGTGGCATCACAGGTAGAACAGGTTTCAGGACCACAGCTTAAAAAAAAAAAAAAAAAGAAAATTGACTGGCTTTCCAGGCCAAACTAACACTTAGAGCTATTATTTTATGAAGGAAAATTCATTTTAAATTAATGGTTTATGGTATTTTGTTATTGAAATCACTGATGTTTACTAAAGGTTACCGCTTAGCTCAGAGTCTGTTCTGATTTCTTACTTAAATATTTGGTAATTAATGTAATGATTTCTTCACTGACCATCCGAAAAGGGAAAGAAGAGTATAAATACATGAATGACCTTCATTTTTAAAACTACTTTTCTTTTTTCCCTTTTTTTTTTTTTAATTATCTTTGAGCTCTATAATAAAAATGGGTTGTGTTTCAGAGACAAGTGATTAATTTGCTGTAATAATGGAGTCACAGGTGTCATCTTCCTTGAGGGCTGGACCTGTATGTTTAATAGTCCATTGACTTATGCTTATTATCCCTATACTTTTTGGAAGAGTAGGTGTATATAGATTGGATATGCAGAAACCCTGAAGACAGAGAAAGTGCTGTTGAATTTCATTGGTCACAGTATCCAAGTATCAATTTTCCCTCATTGCACTATATTTATATGGGAAACATGTTCATCTGAAAGATTAAAAAAAAAAAAGAATTATAGAGATACTTATAGTTCTATCTTATTTGCATTGTTTGTGTCGGAAATTAACAAACGTATTTGCTTACTCAGTATTTTTCTTTGATAATACAAGAAGATTGAGAAGCTTTGGATCATTGCAGTAAGTGTTTCAAGTACTCAGCAGGAGACATAAAAAGCTTAGCAAAATTTAAGATGACAAATTATGGTGAGCATAACAGAAATGGGAAAGATGACTGTAATAAGAATAATATTACTTGTTATTGCGTGTCCTTAAGCCACAATGCAGAACAAAAAGCTTGTTAGCAAGAGGAACAGCACTGATATCTGAAGTTATAATGTTATAGTCCATATAGTTGTAGACACAGTATGCTCATTCATGGGGTGGGTGGGCGGGGGGAAGTCACTCTCCTAATTAAGGAGACTGGTACTTAAAGACCAATTCAAAACAGTTATCGTGGACTGCAATAAGCTGGACTTCTTGATGTCTTAAAACTTCAAAAGAATTTACAACCTGTACTTGAAAATCCATTAAGCTGTGCCTAAGGGAAATTGATGGACTTTTGATATTTGAAAGCAGATTCCTATGTAAATAGACAAAATTAACCAGTCTAATTTTTAAAATAAGTCTAGAATCTTGGATAATTCTTTCAGAAAGGAAGAAAGAATAGGAAAGAATAGAAGATATTAAATTACAGATTTTTTTTAAATATATAAACAATATTTTTCTTTTAATTACAAAGATTCTTGATTACTCTTGCCAGAGTAAAAACTTTGCAGCAATTCATGAACCTTTAACCTTCATGAAATGTGGTTAAAATTGTAACAGTTTATGTCATGTTGTATTTTTCCAAATGATTTTTCCACTTTTGGTGGGGGACCCCTGTGATTTTTCTGCCCACTCAGTTGAAGTAGGATCCTGGTCACAGTGACACCGATATAACCTGGAGTTTTGCCATTGCCTTGTGCAGAATTACACTTTCTGTGCTTTTCAAAAGTTGGTTAAACGGAACCACAAAAACTTATAGGGCATCATTAGTCACTTGGTAATCCATTAGCTACAACAAAAAGGCATGCAAGTTTGGATTTTTAGACTCCTGCTCTTTTCCCCACTATGTGGGGAAGACTTCAATAGCAAAAACTGCATAGCTGGTGGGAAGGGAATGTGCTCATCTTCAAACTATTACCTATCACGGCGGGGGGGGAAGCGCCAAAACTGACAAATAACTGATCATTAAAACTACTGATTGGAAGGGGGGAGAGAAAAATTAGTGGAGCACTTCTTTAGGCAAAGGAACATTTTCTTTGAAAACACTTTGAAGTATTTAATTGATATAAAATGAGACCTTCAGTTTGACTTTCTATTATGATACTCTTTTTGTTAAAATACAAAAACACTTCAGGAATTGAAAAAGATTTTTTTCAAGAAAAAATCTAAGAGCTTCAATCCCCCAAAGGCTGTGATTTTTAGCTAGAATTCTGCAATCCGGATGAATAGATCTGTCACTCTAAAACAAACACATTTTTGATGTGTTTTGTATTTTATTAACCCATCATCAAATGTCTGATTTAATTCTCTAGCCTTTCTCTTGACTTTTGCATCCAAAAGATTTGCTTTGTCAGTCATCCTGCTGGGCTAAGGAAGGAATTGTCTCAGCTTGTTTAAAGGTAATCTATCAAAAGGCTGAAAATAAATATTAATGCAGTCCTGCTTGTAACACTTGTACCTTCCTTAATACAGTGCGGTGAGGACCTCATCTGCTTCTGCAGAAGGTCTGTGTGATTATTGGGGTTTGCCCTGATGGTGAAGTAACGCAAAAGTTCACAGTTGAGTGGCTCAAGAAAATTACAGGAAGTATCCAAAGGTGCCTGCAAGCTGGAGTGGCAATGTTTATATAAGTATGGGCCAGATGGTGTTCTGATGTTTTTATATATACATGGAGGAAGCAGATAGTGCCTCTAAGCAAATGTAAAATTCTCAATTAACTGAGCAGTGCTGTCTGTCTCTGTTGAGAAAATAACTTAACTAGATATTCTCCCCCATTTGCAAAAGAACATTTATTTAGGTTTAGGAACGTGAGATCCAGAATGTGAAAAATTACTACTAGGATGAGGCACTATTATTACTGAGTTGCCTCACACTATATAGAAAAAACTGTCTATTTTTCTGTGCTCTACTTGGCACGTTGAGTCATGGAAACTGTCTGTCCCTTCCGTAAAACTGGCTTTAAGCTGACTAGTAACCTGAGCTCTGAAAAACACCAGGTAGCCAAAAATTAAAAACTCTTTCTGGACCATGGTGTTTTACTCCAAGCTTCCATTTCCCAAGCTGTAGGAGACAACAATCGCGACGTCTAAGGCTTTTCAGAGTTCTTTGAACTTCCCCAGGAGGTACAATAGAAATGCAGTGTATTAGATGAGCGCCAGGCTTTTGTGCAACTGCGGCGGGTCCACCAAAGAAGGTTCCGGCTATTGTGCTAAAATAACGTTGCTGTGGTATTGGAGAGATTCTCTATGTTGTGTTAATGTAGATTGGTAGTAATATGCAACACAGGAAAAAATGTGTCAGGCTCCATTAATACTGATAGCAAGATAAAGCTTACTATTGTTTAGGTGACAGAAGTAAAGGAGGCCATGTATTGAATTTAGCAGACTCCATCCATTACTTGGTAAAAGCAGCAGGTATAATGTGTCTCCAGTGTGTGCTTCTTCATTCTTCTTGATGGGTATTCAGAAAGGCGGCTAAATTGGCACTGGTTTGAGACAGTCTTGTGATGTTTGATCTCTTATGCTAAACAACAGGGTCTGCTAAAACCCAATTTAATATTGACCTTTTCCATGACCTAGATTGTGCAACTTTTTGTGTTCCCTATGAATAACTAAAGTCAGTTTACCACACTAAAGAAAAAAACAGCTTGTAACCCTTTAATCTGCCACATCTATGTCAAAAATATGCTTTGACAACAATTTAAGTTAAAAAAACCCAAACAAGTCTAGACTCTTGAAATCCTGCAAACTCCCTTTATCTTTTAGGGAGGGGGCAAGGTATATTTAGGTTTATATTTGCTTTAATAGTAAGCTTATAAAAAAAATTCTGCCTTGGTTTGCTTAACAAAGATATAATGGAAGAACTATGCCATGTCTTACCTCTGTGTTATGGTACATACTCACGATTTTTGAAATGGCTGCTTTACTTCAGATGATAAGGTAAATAACTGGTAAGCTAGTTGTGGAAGATGTCTGTCTACTGCAGGTAAGATCAAAAATATATAGATATAACACTTTGTTTGCTTAATTCAAGGAGTGGTTAGTTTGATTTTTTAGAGGATTAAAAAGACCTCGTATTAAGCAGTAGGTAGGTGCATAAAATTTATGTAAGTGGACAGTAGATGTTACTGGGATTTGCAGGGGGAATAGGTAATTTTTTTATTGTTGTTTTGGGTGGTTTTTTTGCAGCTGTTAACATAGTAAAAGTCAAACTGCAGAGTTTGAGCACTAGAAGTCAGACTGGAGAGTTTAAGCACTAAATACACGTGTGTGCAAGAGCAGACCAAAAGAGACTTTCAAAAATATATGTATTTCTCTCTGTATTTAGAACCTGCTTTGTACTTTGGTAACACTGAATATCGAGTGGATGAAAGCGCTGGGTATGTGGAGGTTTGTGTCTGGAGGACTGGAACAGATCTGTCCAAAGCAGCTGCTGTCACAGTGCGTTCCAGAAAAACAGAACCATTGTCAGCAGAGGGTGAGTTACTCCTAAAAATGTTACTCAGGCTGCTTTAGAATATATGAGCGTAAAAATGGGGTATCTGGCATTAGCTCTTATTTATTTTCAGTGTATATATGGGGTGGAAAAGTTAATTAAAAGACATCAGACATGGATTTCTCATGCACAAAACACGATATTTGCATCCCAGTTGTGTGTGACAAGGACAGCTCATCTCACTGACTTTCTGATGGAGGCTACAGAATGGATATGAATAAAATTATCATTAATTTACTCACCTTAACTGATGGCAGACATTGGGAAAAACAGTTGGAGTGAAAGAGAGAGTATTGTCTTTATAGCATTGTATTTCCCTGGAATAAAAATGAATTTATAGCATAGATCTGCAGTTGCCCAAAAGGATGATTTCAGTACGGTAGCCAAGGAAGCTTTATTTATCTATGAGAGCTGATGTACCTGAGATTTTAGCATTTCTCAATTACTGTGGAAAGGTACCAATAGTGTGACCTTTAAGGATTTTCTCTGTCCAACACTGACCCAAAATACCCAAAATTTGATGACTGTCACTGTAAAACCCTATTTTTATTTCTCAGTCCCAATGAAAAGTCATTTTCCTTATCAGACTTTGGGAATACTTAGGCTCACCAAGATTTTGGGGTGCTGTTTAAATACGTTGCTTGACTTGCTAGCTGCTAAACTAATTGTATGGAGCAATTATAGCTGCTGGGAGTCAAGGAAATTGGTTGCATTAATGAGAATTTCTCTGTTCAGCCCAACAAGCTGATGACACACTGGCAAGAGACAGATAAGGCTTCAGAAATTTTCATGTTAATTGAGCTGAAAGCAAAGTTGTGTTTTTTAATATGTATGTGATACATAATCAGTTTTGCTCGCAAAATAACAAATAATTACAGCAACTATTAATGCTGCAGTATGATTGAAGGGAATAGAATTTGACTATAGTTACTGAAGGACAGAAAAGCGGTTGGTAAAATAGACAATGTATGTAATGAATATGTGAAAACTCGCTATTTTGGTGAAGAAATATGATTGGGTCCTACAGGATTTTCTGTGTTCTGTATAAAGTAGCAAAATAATGTTGCATTTCTAATCTTGTATGTATAGGATTTTTTAAAAATAACTTATGTTAAAACTTAGTTATGAGATTCGGAAAAAAACCTGTTTTCACTAGATCTTTTCCTATTTTCAAGTATTTAAAGACTTTTGCACACAAAAAAAATATTAGTATGGTTGTATATGAAATGCCTATGCACACAATATTTGATCGTGGAAAGAACAAAATCTGTGCAAGAATTGTAGCTCTTCATGATGCAAACAGCCAACCAGGGAGGTCAGCTTTTATGCAGATAAGCGTCCCTTGCCTCTAATCCAGAGGCTCCGTAATGATGTGTAAAAGAAAAAGGCACAGTTGCTTCTAAGTATGTAAACTTCAACATGCTGTGACAAAGAAATTGCTGTCATTACAAGCAACAAGTAGAACATTTTGTAGGGGTTATGGAGGAAAACTCTGGTAAAAAGAATGCAAAATTACGGGAATAGCCAGAATCTCAGTGAAACCAGGGGACACAAGCAGAAGGAAGAAGTGAAGGCATTATACATCTTCCAGTTTAGATTTAATAGTCTCATACATGCACAAAAAAAGTCATTTTAGGTGTTTACACCCGCATTCAGTCTGCCCACTTCTTTTAGGGTTGAGACAGTGGTAACAGCATGATTTCAAACTCCATGCAAGACACTTTCTGAGAGTACAGGTGGAATTATTCTGGGACAGACACCTGTTCCTTAGGTAAATAGCTAAGTAAAACCTCCTGTACGTAGTCCAGACTCGAGCAAAAGGGTTAAATTGCTGTGGACATCAAGTCTGTTGTTTGTTGTTGAGGCTGTAGCCTGTTACTCTGCAGTTTAAGGGATCTTAAACAAGTTTTAGTTATGCTGCTGGCATAAAGGGTATGTGATGATCCAGATATGTATTTGCGTGTTAGTTGCACTATATGTTCATTGTTCCCAAATTTATTTACACGTGACAAAAACGTAAATTAAATTTTCTCCAGGACAGCAATGGAAACAGCTGCAAACACATTTCACAAGTGTAGAAGTGAATGTTAACTTACAGTAGTAATTGAGCATAAAAGTCTTGTTTCTTCCCCAACAGCTGGAGTTGATTATGTGGGCATCAGCCGTAGCCTGGATTTTACACCGGGAGTCAACATGCAAGTGTTCCGTGTGATCATCCTCGACGATTTGGGCCAACCTGTTCTGGAAGGTCCAGAGAAGTTTGAACTAGTTCTCAGCATGCCCACAAATGCAACGCTTGGAGAGCCTGGCAAAACTACTGTCCTTATCAATGACACTGTCACTGACTGTAAGTATAAAGGGATCAGGGGAGAGTTTTTCCAGGGGTTTTTCCTTTTAGTGTTTTAAGTGTACTTAGAAAGTGGAAGGGGTCTTTTGGCAGTAGCAAAAATTACTATGTGTATAAGTGCTGTGATATATCACTTACCCCAACTACATTATAAAGTTTAACAGTTGTGTGCTACACCTGAAGTTGGAACATAGGGCTACAATGTAGGTTCTTTACTCTGGCTTGTTTTCCTTCTCATTATGTGCTCGAAGATACTATTTTGGACAAGTTAACGTGGTAGTGGAATTGTGCCATGAGCTAAAAGTGTATTTGTTTATGCCTGGTGTAGTAAGGCTATTTGAATGAATATTCATTTCGAAGGTATAGAAGCCACAGGGACTTAATGTTTTTTTTTTCCCCCTAGTAGTTATTTAAACACCAGAAATTGTAGGGAACTAAGTTTTTCAAATAATTATGCAGATAGCTATTGCATGAAGCTGCAACGGTATTATCTCTTCTAGAGGAGCAGCAAGGGGGAAAATAAAAAGATAGGTGTAAAAGTTTAAAAGTAAGCAACACTCAGCACCATTTACAGGTTTTCCAGCACTTGCTGAATAAATCGAGCTGGGTCTCAGCAGTCTCAGGTTTCTGCAAATTCACTGCACTTTAAAGACTTAAAGAAGCTATGTTGTTTTAGAAAGCTGATTCTCAAACAGAACTCTGAAGAGCAGTTACAGTTTTGCTCTGAAATACTCACTTGAGGAATTCAGTGCAAAGTATGGTACTGACTTCAGTGGAGATGGAATTGTGGTCATCACCCCTTTTTTGCCCTTGTGGTCTGGTGCACCTACTTCCTCTCTGCATCAAAGATAAAAGAGACTGCTTTATAGAAAACAATCCCACAGCTCTGAAGTGGCTCAAATGCTGTTTTTTAAAAAAAAATCACTGAGTCTTATCTACTGTGAGAAGACTGGTGACAGAATTAGTATTAAGTTGGCAATTAGGTGCTGTAGACCAGGAAAGTATTTGAGTTCATCTGGATTAAAAATCTGTGTTTGAAAAGCATGTGAACTTTCTTCAGTTTATTGTAAAATGTTATCACATAAAATGCTGGATTAAAGAAAATTACTTTTTTTTTTTTTTCAATTGAGGAATGTGGTTAATATTTTCTGCCCATGTTGTGCGTGAGGGTCCTTTTCAACTTGTGTAACATGTTCTGTTGTCAGTACCCAAAATCCAGTTCAAGGAAACAATGTATGTGGCAAATGAAAAAGATGAACAGCTGGTGGCCCTCATTTATCGAAGTGGTGACATTAACCATAAATCCACAGTGCGTTGCTATACTCGCCAGGGTTCTGCCCAAGTTATGATGGACTACAAGGAGAGGCCAAATACAGATGATTCTGTAGTGGTGTTTCTCCCAGGTAAGCTTTTCCCATTGGAATTAGAAAAGAATGTATTACGTTTGTCTGACGAGTAATCTGATGATAAATAATAGCTAGACCTTCAGGACATTCTGGGAGTTGTTATGCCAGTTGAGCTTCTGTGGATGAAGAAGGTGGCACAGAACTATTTAACAAATAGCACATTCAAATGTTTTTATGGCTGAAGGTGGACAATAAAGAAATCACTAATATTGAGTGTTCTCCGCTACACTTTTGAGCGTAGCACTTGTTCATGAGAATAAGCTGGAGTAATACTGATGCAGTGCCTTCAGCAGAGGAGAATCAAAGAAGGAGTTCCCTTGCCATGCAGCACCCTGCTGAATGCTGCAAGGGATGTTGCTTGGTTCCCTTTGTGGCAGAATCACAGGATTTTTCCTTAGCAGAGATTGACTCAAACACAACCAAAAAATGCAGTGTGCTAGTCTCTGCTTCTGTGTTTTTGAGGCTGTCTTTTCTATGGCAAGTCTGAAAAAGTGTGGGTTGTTTTTTTTTTTTTTTTTACCCTGCTCTCTTGCACTCCTGTGAAGATAATGTTTTGTCCTTGCTTCATACCTTTCTGCAGGAGAAACTGAGAAGCCCTGTGTGGTAACTCTGGAAGATGATGTAATTTATGAGGAGGAGGAGGAGTTCAGATTGGTGCTTGGAACACCAAAAAGTGATTCCACATTTGGTGCTTCCATTGGGGATCAGAAAGAGACCGTGATCAAGATTAAGGATGAAGAAGACAGTGAGTTTTATGTTAATTGTTGATTGTATATGTAGCTGCACACGGGAAAAGGGGACTAATTCCATTCAGTGTTTGTTTCAACAATTTTCAAAGTACCCAGTATCAAATTTTTCAAAAAACTGTCAAGTGTTTCGTTTTTATGTTTTGAATTTGCACCCTTTTAATCTCTTCTGAATGAATCTCTGGTTCTGCCTTTTGTGGGATAATGGGAAGATAAATTCTCATGTTTATTTCCATTCTTTTTATTGCTTTATATGTGTTGCTTTCCTAAAAGTATCATAAATTTAAGTAAGTTGAAAGAATCATGGATGCCTTGGGTCAAATTCATACCAGAAAAACCCAAACCACAGTTGATAATGCTGTAAAGTTGAAGTAATGGTTTACAAGTCAGAGAGTCATTTCAGAAACTCAGATTTATTATATCTTTGACAAAGCATTAGAATAAATAACTTATAACGGTAACTGCTTTCTTCAACAGCTAAATGTATTTTATGTCAAAGTATTTCACTAAAGCAAAAACCAGGGGATCATGTATTCTCCCTTCAATAATAGCTACAAACTTCTGTCTGAATTCCAGTTTGAAAAATATTTCACTTTGATTATTCCAGACACCAATCAATAAACCATATATGTTATGACCTTCTCATTTCCTTAGGGCTACCCACTCTCAGGTAAGGTATTTGCACTTGACCTAGTTGACATGAGTAAATTACTATTATTATTTTTAACGTTCAGGTTTTTGTTGTTGGTTTGTTGTTTTTTTTCTTGTCTAGAACCAGTGATTAAATTCTCTGAAGTAAAACACAGCATTCAGGAGCCGCAGGAACCTGGAGGAGTTGCAGTAGTAAGAATCCACGTTCTACGCCTGGGTGATAGCTCCAAAGTGTCTGTTGTCAGAGTGCACACTAAGGATGGCTCAGCCACCTCAGGGGAAGACTACAATCCAATGTCAGAAGGTAAGGGCTTCACTGGGAATGGGGCTGGGAAACATTAGTTTGCAAAGTGCCTTCCTGCAAATGGAATGCTGGACAGGGAGCTGAATTCTTGTTTTGATAACCAAATGGTAAGTACTGCGCTTTAGGAGTTCCTGCTTCACCTTGTGTGTTTTATAATGGGAAATTTGAGATTTGAGTGTTGTCTATTTTTGTTTTTCTCCAAGTTCATTGTGGAACCTGTAAGGGACTGTATTAGCATTGGTTTGGAGGTGAGATCCTGTTTGCTCTGGGCTACTTTGAATTTCCTAACCTGGGATGCAAACTCAGGATTTCTTCATAAGAATGAAAGTTCAGCCTAGCTCAGGTTGTTACCTGCCTGAGACATGTTTGAGCAGAATTTGGTTCTTGAGCTTTGCCTTCAGGTCGCCTGAGGTGGCAGAGGGTTAGGATATTATTATGATAGACAGCTTAAGGTGATACAGGAATATGCTCAAATTGCTATTTTAAGGCAATTGTCTAGATTTATACTGCTTTCATCATCCTGCAGCATAGAAGAGAGATCTGCCCTAAGTGCTTACAGTAAGGAATTCCCAGTGGTGGGATGTTTTTCACAGAAAAGCCCAGTCCTGGGAGCTGGCACCCAGGCCTCCATCTCCCAGGAAGGAGTCCAAGCCTCAAGGTTACCGGGCCCATGTTCTCTTTCTGTGACCCACTGCATCTGGATTTTGTTTTCCTCACAGTGACGTGGTTTTGATGGTGTCACTCTCACAGGAACAGTGAGGCTGCATAGCGCGGTGCTTATGCAAACTCCCTAGAGGAGTAGCTCTTCTACAGTGGCTCCTGGGGAGGTATGACCTTGAATACAATTAAAGTAAAATGAACGCAAAAGGTCTGACATTTCTTGAGTATCCATGCTATTGACTGAATGCTAGAGTCAGAAAAATGGGTACCACTTCATCCTGACTTCTAGCAAGAAATAACAATCCCCACTTGGTTTCTGGAGGAAGGACCACAGATGCCTGTTTCCAATAGATTGTTCTTGTCTTGTGATTTTGCATAGATGAATATGTCTCCTAAAGACTTAATGCCAAGTATGTTGACTTTTCAGTTCAAAGTGCAGTTTTTTTGGATCCTGCTATATTAAATGTGCACTGCAAATGGAGCTGCAGGCAGTATCCATACTGGTATAATAATGTACCTGGGACCGTTCCTTGGCATCCAGACCCGCTCTGTTGAACTTTCTTTGCCACTGAAGCAGGATCTCTGCATGAAAAATGCCTCCCTGGCCCATGCTAATTCTGAACTGTGTCCAGAAGTTGGTTGGAAGAAGGCTAGTTGGCTTGGTACAACATCATGTCAGGGTAATTATGTTTTTCTAGCATTTTAAGTCTTCCAACAAGTTATCAATACCAACTTGGATTTATTTGTTTCTGTCCAGCAAAAGTAGGTTAGTTTTACTTGGGTTGTTGTGTGGAAGAACAGATGGTAACAGCTCAGTCTACTAGTACATTTTACTTAGAGCAAAAACATGTTATTGCAACAGAATACATTACTTGAACACAATTGACAAAGACAACAATTGTTTGGCTCTTGATTTTGCATTAATTTGTTGGGTGTTTTTCTTTTAATCAGATATTGAATTCAGAGAAGGAGAAACCGAGCATTTTGTTGAAGTAGAGATTCTGTATGATGGTGTAAGAGAAATGAGAGAAGCATTTACTGTCCACCTGAAGGCTGATGAGAACATGGTAGCAGAGACACAGGTAACCACTGTCGACAACAAAAGTTGCAGCTTGTAATGATATTTTTTTTTATTTGTATAAAACCATCTAAAAAAACTTGTATTCACAGCGTGCATGACAGCCTGGTATTCATATGCTGCTGTGGTTACTTTGGTGCATACCTGTCTAAATACTGGTATAAATTAGCTGTAAATCCACACACTTTGAACAAAGTCTAGGAGCATTGAATTCCAAACTTCATGTGTGATCCAGTCTGTGCTCCACAGAGAGTTTGGCAGTGGAGAGCTTTCTCATTCTTTCCAAGTTATTGGTATACATCTTAGGAAAGTATAACACACTAACTGGCTTGTAGAAACCTCTTCTGACTTTTCCCATTACATAAAAAGTTTTAAAAATATAAAAAAAAGAAAGCAAGAAGCTGTGATTGGCAGGTGTTTTGTTGTTGTTTTTTTTTTTTATTAATAGTGTCTCTGGCTGCTAGAGACCCAGTACAACAGAGAGACTGTGTTGTCTGTGTTCCTCTCTAAACGTGTAGGGAGAGATGTGGTGGCAGGAGCTGCAGCCACGCTGTGGTGCTCTGATCAGTGCTGTGCAGCACTCGTGTGCCCAAATGCAGCTCCATGAGGCCTTCTCACCTGTCCCCGTGGCAGGAGGTCTGTGGGCAGGGAGGAGGGCACAAATGAGGACAGATGGGCATAGATTAGTCTCCCATTTCTTCCTTATTTTGGTGAAGCAGAGGAGAGCACAGCAAATGTTAGAGCTACTACAGTTATGAAGAGTACTGCCTGCCATTTTGGGCTTATAGTTAAGATTTAGTTTGACTCAAAAACTAGCAACTTCTTACTTGAATACTATACTCCGTAAATTTACTACATAGAGAGAAACTATGGCCTTGGGATCCATTACATTGTGAATATTATAACTTGATAAAATTGTAGGCCACTATTTTAAAAGCAAAGGCTCTAAAGTTAACGCGCGGTCTTTATACTTAAGTTGGTAAAAACCTAAACTGGCTGTCAGGTGAGATCAAATTGATGTGTAGGCTGAAGCTACTACATGGTCTAGTTTAGGAGAGTTTGGGGATTTGTTTTTGTATGTTGTTTGTGGCAAGGTTTTGAGGGGGTAGATGTGTCAAGAGTGAAGTTGAGCATGGGAAAATGAGGAGGAAAGGTGGTGTATTAATATTTGTCTTTGTTCCTTACTACTTTAATTGGCAATAAATTAAATCAATTTTCCCCAACTTGAGTGTGTTTTGCCCATTAGAGTAACTGATAGGCAATCCCTGTCGTTAGCTTTCTTATCCTATTTACTCCTCTTGCCATGCTGAAGATGGGGAGTGAGTGAGCAACTGGGTGTGTGTTTGACTGTTTGCCAAGGCTGACTGTTTTGGGTCTTTTTAAAGAAAAATTGAAATGTTTTTATTTCCCTTTTCCTAGTGTTTAGGGAATTAATGCTTCCTTAGTTTTTAGGTAGTTAGCTAGTGGAAAAACTCAACCACTGAGGAGTGCATCTTCTTTAATGCAAGTCACCGTTTTATCAAAGAGTCCTGAGTAAAACCAGAATGAGTTTGGTGGCAGAAATTAAGTTACAGGCACTACTTTTCCTTCTCCCTCCATTCCTTATTTTCATCAGTGTACATAACCTTTTCTCTTTCTCAACCCAGATGAGTAAAGCCATTGTGTACATTGAAGAAATGGACAGTGTTGCAGATGTGACGTTTCCAGCTGTGCCCCAGGTTGTCTCCCTTCTGATGTACGATGATACCTCTAAAAGCAAAGAGAATCCACACCCTCCAACTGGCTATCCTGTTGTCTGTGTAACGGTAAGGCTTGTTTCTGCATGCTTTTGTCCAACTTACTCATTCCATGCTCTGGACCATGTAAGAAAATTGAAAAAGTATTCAGTTCTGGGGAAGGACAACTAAAAGCAGCAGGCTGTTACTGTGTCAGAGCACTTGCATATGTCTTTCTGCTGACCTATCTCAGAGAATGAGAGCTTCCAAGAAAAGGGTCACTAACACCCATAACTTGCGATAACCCTGCATTGAGTGTTTCTTGCTGACCTTAATAGGTCTTTGGTACTGGGCTGTGCTGTCAAACTAATAACCAGTTCCAGGGGATGACTGGGACATATGGAATTAGGGCCAGAAAAACAGAGATTTCTAAACCCAAAGCTGAGCAGGCAGAAGGGTGACGAGGAGGTGAGTACTGCCCAAAATAAATCTGTGGCTGGGCCATACAGAGCTTTCCAGAAACAGTTTGCAACCCGGGCTTTGTGAGCAGAGCTGTGCCATGAGCAGCTGAACAGCAGATTTTACCAAAGTTGACTGAAGAGCCTCTGGTATCAGCCATCTGTCCCATCTGCAGGAGGCTGCTCTCCCAGACAGAGCTGGCAGAGGAACAGCGACTTGTGTGCCTGCTGCTTCTGTGTCAAGTCAGGTGTTTTAAACTGTTGATCAAGGATGGTCTTGAGGGGGAAGAAGTAAAAAAAAAAAGCTGAATTTTGCACTAGCAAAAAGCACACCTGCATCTTAACTTCTGCTTGGTTCTGTTTTGGGAGCAGCAACAGACTGCTGGGGAGGGTGCGGTTGCAACTTGGCAGCTCTTTGCCAGGGATGTATGAATTCATTGTATGTTTCTAACAGTTTCTTATTTATTAGAATGGTTTCACACTGGGATTTTTCAAGCAATTTTTCTGAATTTGGGATTCTGACCCATCAACTGACCTTGATGTTGTCAAACAAGAATTCAGTTTTTGTAGTTAGCACTAGCATTTTCCAGATTTGCATGGTCAGAGGTGACACATAAATCATAACAGCAACTCACTACTATCTGGGGTTTGTTTTTTTGTTTGTTCTTGTTTTCAATCAAAAAAGTCCCATGGCATTCATTCATATCCCCTCAATTAAGGGGAAAATAGTGTGTCTGCATGACGATCTTATTTTGTTGATATGGTTTTAGTAATAAGCATGGTACTGTTAGAATAATGCTTAACAGTTTGCTTGCCTGGAGCTGGTGTAGGTAAGAATCGATAACCTCCTTTATTTTGTGTAAATCCCAACCCATAGGCATGCAATCCCAAATATTCAGACTACGACAAAACCGGATCCATCTGCACCATGGAAAACATCAACGATACTCTGACCCTGTACCGCTGGCTTGTCAGTGCTCCAAGTGGGAGTGACGGTGTCACCAGCCCAATGAGGGAAGTGGACTCCAACACTTTTTTTACCAGCACTAAATCCATCTCCCTGGACTCTATATACTTCCAGGCAGGCTCCAGGCTTCAGTGTGCAGCTCGAGCTGTGAATGCCAACGGTGATGCAGGTCTGGAGCTGCTAAGTCCAATTTATACAGTAAACAGAGAGGAAGGTAAGTTGTTAATGAAGGGAATTAGGTAGCCTTTCTTGGGAAAAGATGAGGTAGTGTTTGTGGCTGCTGGTGGTCTGCTATGGGGTGTTTTACTTTAGGGTATTAGTGCTCATATGTTACCTTTTTTTCATACACATATGAGACTGTTGCTAGTGAAAGGCAAAAGCATCTTGTAATCATCTCATCAGCTCTGGTATTTCAAGAGTTTGCACTCATCATAGGTCGTGTGTAAAAGATTGGTGGGTGTAAGATGATAGTGATTTTTTCCACCTAATTTGACTAGTGAGTAGAGCAGAATTTTACTTCCGCAGTCTTGGGCCCTTTGCTTTTCTCAATATGCATATTTCAAATACATCTCTATTTCCACGTGGTTTTAGTTTAAACAACACAGCTACTGCCACTGAGAGCAGATTTTAAGTGTATTGAATTTGATGTTGTCTAAAGACATTTAGAATACAGGTGCTGTAAAAGGGTGGGGGCATGAAATCCACATGGAAATGCAGATATTGCAGCACTACACGCGTAACTGCTGAGAGCTCAGGCTATGCCTCAGAAGCTAATGGGACCTCCTAATTCTAAATTTAACACACACACCTCAGGTTTCTTAACTGTGGTCTGTATCTAGATGTGCGTGTCTGATCTGTTGCTTTTTCTCAGAAATTCGGGTGAGGAAAATGCTTCTTTTTGGTCAATCATTCAGTGACTAGAACAGTTACTTGGGAGTTACTTTAAAGTCGTATTCTGCCCAAATTAAAGCAGGAGCCTGACTTTACCGCATTTCAGGATTCAGGGGGCCAAAATGTTGGGTGCTAGGGGTGACTCTTCTTCTGTCTCTTTAGACTAAAATGTTTCATTAACATTTTAGCTCTATAAATTAAATACTTGCTGGGTGAGAGAAGCACTAACTTGCTGACTATGGAAGTCATGCTGTGCTTCCTCAGCTCTCTGTTTTGCGCAGTTCAGTCCTTCTGCTGCGTCTCCTCTGCTACGTGGAGCCCTTCACCTCCATCTCCTCCAGTCGCAGTGCAAAACCCCTGGGTAGGATTGAACTATGTGGGAAGAAGTGAAAAAGTTTTGTGTTACCAGGGTATTAGTGATGGTCCTCTTGTAGTGGCAGTGGCCTGTTAACAAGACAAGAGAAGGCTTGTGGATGGAGGCAGTGTTTTTTGTTAAGATCACAAGTTGGGGAAGGAAGGGAAACTTTTGGGCGTGTAATCCAGACTGAAACCCATCAAGGTTTTAGGCCATTGTGTTCATGCTCTGTGGCTGAAAAGTAGTTCCCTTGAGACGTTCCATTGTTAGAAAGTTAGGCAGTAGCCTGTGAAGTTTTCAAGGCTCTCTGAGGCTCCTAAGTGTTAGATTTATAGGTGTAAAGTGGCCATTATGCACCATAGCTCCTCTGTGGATTTACTGCTATGGTCCAAAACTGCCAGTTCTTTATGTAATTTAATCAGATATTATCTTTGTCTCGGTCATACACAGAAAAAGAAAACCTGAAATACCTCTCCAGTGTAAGTAGTGGACCCTGCAGAATGGTGTAAACTGCCCCTATGTGTTTTAGTTAGCTGTTGTCTGCGAGATGTTGGCTCCCCTCAGGCAGCCTGCTTTTTGTGGCAAGAGCTCAGGTGTGGTTGTGAACCACCCTGCCCTTCACCTCAGTAAGCAATGGCTGCCAAGGTGAATGCTGATGTAAAGTTGCCATCTCCCCATTTCTATGGAGGAAGAGCATATCCTTATCAGGAAGGGGTTGGGTTCCTCAGCTGCAGCTGGGCATTGAGAGGTCTCCATACTGCTGCCCTAGCCTCTCTGGAAAAAGACCTTTTGACTGCAGGGGTTAGACCAGGCAGCATGGGCAGAGCTGTGAGGTACTCCTTAGTTAGTGTCAATATTTCTGCATTTTTCTGACCTAGCTCTATGGGCATACATCTCCAAGCTGTGTAACACAGATATGACACAGTTTAGCAGGCATCTCACAATCTATCTTTCCCCTTTGCCCAGGTCTTTGCCAGCCTCGCATCCCAGGAACAGTAGGAGCAGAACCTTTCTCAGCTAAAATTCGCTACACGGGTCCAGGTGATCCTGACCATCCCAATCTGGTCCGACTAACAGTCACTATGCCCCATATGGATGGTAAGCATCAAATGGTGAGAGTAACCATTTAATTAACACACCCTGCTTTGGAATTTTCCTGTCCCACAGGTTTGTCTCCACAGTTGTTTGCTGCATTGTGGCAGGACCATAAATAATCCATGTTTAATGAACAACTTGCCAATTGCAAGGTTAATGTATGTATGAAACCTTGGGCATCCTTAGCTCCTATGTTGCCAGACTCCAGGTCTAAAAATATGTCCACAAGCAGTTAATGAATACTTCATTTACTCTTTTCCATTCAGGCTGTTAACGGGTCATGTGACATTTATGTTTTAGGAATGCTGCCAGTTATTTCCACGCGCCCCTTATCCAACTTCGAGCTAACGCTTAGCCTGGACGGCACTCGCGTGGGACACCACAAGTGCTCCAACCTACTGGACTATAATGAGATCCAGACCAAATATGGGTTTATTACAGAGGAAACTAAGAACCCCAAAGTGATTGGAGAAGTGTCACCTTACCAGTACAGCAGTGCCCTGCGGTCTGCCAAAACCTTGCGTTTCTACCGGAACCTCAACCTTGAGGCTTGCCTTTGGGAGTTCAACAGTTACTACGATATATCTGAGCTGCTGACAGACTGCAGCGGCTCCATTGGCACAGATGGGCAGGTATGTGGCACTGAACTGACTTTCTGTCTCAACAGGAGGCTTTGGAAGCATAAGTCCAACAGAAAGCATTACTAAGGATTGTATGAGAGAGGATTTAGTCACTATGTAGGCAGTTTGATACGTGTTCCCGTAGCACAAATGTTTTCAGAAGTACAGGTTTGTTCTTTTGGACTGTATTTGGAGCAATAGGACAAGGGGTAATGGCTTTAAACTGAAAGAGGGGAGATTTAGATTAGATCTTACTGCGAGGGTGGTGAGACACTGGAACAGGTTGCCTGGAGAAACTGTGGATGCCCCTTCCCTGGAGGTGTTCAAGGCCAGGCTGGATGGGGCTTTGAGCAACCTGCTCTAGTGGGAGGTGTCCCTGCCCATGGCCCATGGGTTGGAACTAGACGATCTTTAAGGTCCCTTCCAACCCAAACCTTTCTATGATTTCTGTGCACAGACATGTGCACATCGTCCCAGTAACTGAGTACAGTTCACTGCATTGCTGCTGCTCCTAGTCTGGAGTTTAGAAACTGCTTTTTTGACTTGAAGAGCTCTTCCACACTGTGTATGTGCTTGTGCTATCACCCAAAGCCTGTGTAGCAGCATACTCAAAGAAGAATACAATTTTATTGCCTTATAGAAGTAAAACATATGTGTAAAGTATGTTATTGACGCTGGAAGTGTGTTCTAAGGCTACATAAAGGCTACATTGAGTTTTTTATAAGAAAAAACTCAACACATTTTTTAATTAGAAGTTCTAATTTAGGTTTAGATAGTTTGGGCTTTAGGCAGAGCTGTCGAGTAGGTGGGAGTTTATAAATAGAAGCTTGGTTGATAAGGAACAAACACACACAAAATTTTCTTGCATAAAACAGGCCGTTGTTCCAGGTCTTTGATATGAATTACATCAACATCAGTCACAGAGCTGGAACAGTGGTTCTCCTGGGCCGTGTCTGACAGCACATTGTGTTTACTTGGAAAATAACCCGATGCACAAGTGACCTACAGCAATTGCACTTAGATTAGAGGAAATTCCAAGGGGCTGTAGAGCCTCTGTGCTGACTCCACCTTGAATCAGCCTTGGCTCAGCAGCTTGATGCTTTCCTGTTCCATGGGTGCTCAACTGTTACTGTCTCAAATGATGCTCAGTGGCCAAAGAAGAATTATTTATTAATTACCTTCTTGTGGTTGCTTGTTGGTTGCTAGGTAGAGGGAGACCTTAACTCAGACTGTAGTTTTAGCTTGCAATGTTTCAGGGTGCCATAATCCGTAGAGTTCAATCTATTATAAAGGTAGGTGTCACTTAACAGGACTTGTTCCTAAATTTGTGATTAATTTCTGAATGCCTAAGGAGTCTGGTCATTCTGATCCAGAATTTTATTTTAGGCCACCTTCAATTTCTATGAAGTTTCTTTTGAAAGCTTTCTCTTTTTTAATTCCAAGGTAGAACAAAATCATAGATGGTCCTTACTTTGGAGAGGTATGAACATTGTTATGATAAACTGGCAAAGTTTTGAGGACACTATCAAATGAAGTGATTTGCAGCACCTGAAATAACAGTGATGTCAGTAACAGACGAAATATGTTTCTGTGCAGGTCTTTTTGCTTAGATTTAAAGAGTGCAGTTCGTGAGAGTGCAAGGTTGGCAGTGAAAGTCATTTTGTTTCAGGTTGCGTGCAGTAACCTGGTACCTCATTGTTTTTCAGGTCTTAAATCTGGTGCAGTCGTATGTAACTCTGCGGGTGCCTCTCTATGTCTCCTATGTCTTCCACTCCCCTGCTGCCACTGGTGGCTGGCAACATTTTGATTTGCAATCTGAGCTGAGACTCACCTTTGTGTACGACACAGCTATCCTGTGGAAAGATGGGATAGGCAGCCCTCCTGAATCAGAGCTGCAAGGTGAGCTTGTTTCAGTTGCCATCCTGTCTAAACTCTGTCCTATTCAATGTTCTGATGCTGGGGGACGTGTGGTCAATAACTCCATGCTTTTTAGCCTTGAGAATCTCAAAAGTAGTAAGAACGTGCTGACTCCCTCACTTAAAACATCCACCCAGAGGATGGGTGGGTTATATTTGGGTTTTAATGCCATATGTTACTAAACTAGGTGTTTTGAATTTTTCCTCAATTGCATTCTGCTTTTAATCTATAAAAAAAATGAGACAAATTAGTGCACAGACCAGCTCTAAAGCAGATATTCTTACGGAGAGAGAGACTCCAGTGCTGAACTGGTACACAGTTACACGGGAACAGAAGCACTGACACAGCCCTGTGCAGGGGAAGTGCCTGCGAAAGGGACCTTACTGGAGTGAGCAGCCTCAGTGTCCGTGTGGCAAAAAGTCCCAGATCCCTTCTTTCTCCTGCCTGTGCTCTGTTATATCAGCATCTGTGGACAGACTTCAGCTAAGTCTGGTCTTATGTCAGCAAAAGGGAGGAAAATTAAAAAATCTGCCTTAATGGATTGAACCATTAGCAGGTGTAAGTGACTGCATTTCTTCTGCAGTTGATTGGTTTCTGTCTCAAAACAATCAACGTGACAGGGTTTAATATCTGTGAAAGAGCATCAGGGTTTAGGTAAAGTGTTTCAGATCTCCAGATGCCAAAAATACATGAAGAGCCTTCCTTTAAAAATGCACTCGGGAAATGTTGGTGGTAAAATCATTGGCTTTTTCCTCCCTAGGCTCCCTCTATCCCACAAGCATGCGGATCAATGATGAAGGACGACTAGTGGTGAACTTCCGAACAGAGATCCGTTTCCGGGGCCAGCTGGTGATGTCCCACCCAGGTGTGTACCCAGCCTGTCCACCTGTGCTAGCCAGAGAGAGTATCTGTAGTGCTGTCTACCTGGCAGAGGAGAAGGGTATTGTAGTAAAGGGTCTGTCTCAACATAGAAGGCAAGTAAGTAACTGAAGCATTTCCTTTTCTGCTGTACAAGTTAATTTCTTTCCATTCTTCTGCTTCTTTGCTTTTGTGTGCTGGTTTTATAACATGCCAGGCATCAGTATTAATTATGGCAAATTGTAATTTGCCTTTTTTTCTTTCAGGAACATCTCTGACATCAATGGTGATGTCTGCTGACCACCCTGGCCTCACGTTTACACTCAGTCTGTTACGAAGTGAGCCGACCTTCCACCAGCCCGTGCAGCAGTGGAGTTTTATCTCTGACTTTGCTGTGAGTTTGCATTCAGACTTGAACTTAGGAAAGCAAAGTTTTTAACATACTTCCCATGCAGTCCTCAGCACTATAAGATTAAGTATCAACTCATTCGGATGCAGTCACGTATTTTCATTACCTAATGAGCAGTCAGAAGTCCCTGGTGTCCCTGCAGCTTGAGTCCAGAGGCCTGAACCCATGTTCCCACAAGCACTAGCCAGCACCATTCATTGAGCAGGCCAGTGGTGGAGCTGTGGCCTCTCTTTAAGAATTTGCCTTAACATTATCTCCCTTGGCATTGCAGAAAACTGTGATCCAGGAGTTGCTGCTGCTGCTCTGAGAAGCTGGATTTTTCCCCACATGTGGCAAAGCTGCTTAGCTCCTGCTGAGCTCAGGAGCCACTGGGAGCTACTGCGTCCCCAAAGCCTGTGCCTCTAGTAGTGCAGAAGGGGCTTGCTTAAAAGTGTCTTGCTTTTGTGAGAGGGACACAGCCCAGTTACTCAGTTCTTGCTGAGCTGTAGGAAACGAGCCATTTGCCTTCACTAAAAATCCAGCCAAAATCATCTCTTCAGAGATGTAGTTATGTTAGATTTGGACATTGACATGTTTGATTCCCATCACCACTGCAGCAAGGCCAGTCCCTCAAAGGCCTGATAGTAGTTATTCTGTGTTAGCCCTCATTTCACAGAGGAGTAGAGGAGCATGTGTCGGTGCCTTGCCTGTGCTGCTGAAGTGCGCTGACAGTGTCGGTGCACACGCTTCTTGCACGAGGTAAAGCACCATGATTGTGAACAGCAATGTCTGAGTTTGTGAAAGTGTTTAGGATGCTGCTGGGAATTCAGCTTGGCATCAGGGGCAAGTGAGCTGAACAAGTCGTTGTTCAGAGACTGTGGAGAAACACTAATTTCAGTAATCTTTTCCCAGGTACGAGATTACTCAGGGACTTACACTGTGAAATTCATCCCTTGCACTGCTGCACCTGGTCAGCAGTATGCCCTTCCTGTCATCTGCAACCCACAGGACCCAATTGCGTTTGATATGGACATCAGGTTCCAACAGGTATGCCATTTTGCTTAGGATTTACACATTTTTTCTGTGAAGCCTCATGGGCAAAATAAGCCAAAAGTAAATTCAGGCTGAAAGGCAGGTGTTCTGTAATCACTGAAAGAGAGGTTCTGGCATAGACCATCCAGTATCAGTTGTCAAGAGAAAATCATGGCGTATTTCAGGTGGCTTCAGGAGGAGTTTTACAGTGCTTGTAGATCGCTCTAGATCTCATCTTCTCAGGTGAGATAAAATCAAACTAAATTTTTCCATTTATCTGCCTCATTGTCCAGCCTATTCCCAGGTGCTTCGCTGCTTTTTTTCAGGAAGGCGGGTGCTGAAGGAATTTCAGTTCTAAGCAAAAACTTGTTCTCAAAAACAGCTTGTAGTCCTGAGGTTGATTTTTAAAACTGAGATTCAATGTGATAGAATTTTATCAAGAGGGTCTTGTCTCAAGCAGTGGGAAACCCTTCATTCAGAGTTAGTGTGGCTTTGTGACAATTTTCCTGAACCACGTAGCAGTATCTCACCATTGTGAACTGTTACAAAGACCAGATTTTCTGTTGCAGTTAGTTGGAGGAATGACTTGAATATAGCATCTGGAGACCAAGGTCTCTGAATCTGAGACTTAACTTCCAGTGAACATAGCAAGCTTTTTAAAACCTCTTAGTATAACACTGCAGCCTTCAGTCAAAACATTAAAAAAATGACCTGATTTATTCCTCCCCCCAAAGTACTGGATACCTCAGAGGCCTTGCCAGTGTCTGTCAGAGCCGCCCAGCCTTTTGACCATTAGAGCTGCTCTTTAGCCTTTTGCTTCACTGTGCGGTTGCCTGGCACGTGTGGCAAGTGTGGGGACAACTGCAGTGCATGCAGATTAACTGAATGTCTCCATCCTGTTTGCTCAAACAATTGGCATTGAATTTGATTTAAAGATACTGCTTCAGCAATAGTCTTCCTGCTGCCACCTTGTAGCATAGGACATGAATGCTGCACAGGAAGAAGAAAATGATTTGATGAGGAAGGAAATAATTGGAGTTGTGATGGTATTTGCATATTAAGTTAATTTTGCACTTCTGTCTATAGAATCACACCCTTATGACTGTTACCCTAGATGCTGGGTGTGTTGGGGTCAACAAGATTAAATAGCGGCGTGAGACAGTTTAGTTCTTTACCTTATTTTGCCTTCTGTTCCCCTCTACATCCTCCTGCCATTACACGCGTGGTGGGTCTCGCAGCCCTCAGAGTGCCTGAGTCACAGGGCAGGCACAGACCCGGGGCCCGATTCCTCCATCCAGATGTGCTTGGCTCTGTTGGGCTCCTGCAGCCACCAGGTGTTTGTGGTGGGGAAGACAGAAGGCTGGTGACTTGGAGCAGCCCACCATTTGGTTGGGGGAGTCAACCTACTTGAAGGGCAACTCCTGTGTTGTCTCCAGGCGTGGGCCACTGGCCAGGTTAGTTCACTGAGCAAACTGCAGGCAGCTTCTAGGTTGCAAGTGGAACATGCACAGAGCAGCCAGGGGGGAGCAGGGGCAGCCAGGGTTTTCCATCCTGTGCTTCTTGGATTGAATATGCAGGTGGGTGTTTAGAGTAGGGGGAATGAGTTGGTGTTGAGCTACATTCTGGTCCTGATCTGCTTTTGTTGGCCACTTGCCCACAGTTATTCTCACAGTGACTTTTGCAAGTGTCACTGTAAAGATACATTGCTGTCTCGCATCTGAAGAAATGGATATATTTTGCTGTTTTACTCAGCAACATTGAAATAAAGCACTACAATTGTGTATTGCAGTGGGTCACGCTGAGAAGCACAACAGGAGGTTTATGTACCTGTGCGTGTAGGGGGGATTCTAGTAAATGCTGTGTGCTGCTGGAAGGTTTGATCAGCACATCACTACTGTGGCAATGGTGTGCAACCATCATTGTAAAGCTACAGCCAAGGCATTTTTTTGATCATTTAATTTCACTTTTCCACGCAGGTCAGTGACCCAGTGGCAGCAGAGTTCAGTCTAAATACTCAAATGTTTCTGCTGTCCAAAAAGGAGCTTTGGATATCTGATGGATCAATGGGATTTGGAGAAGGAGCTGATGTAGCCTTTACCAAAGGTAAAAAGTCAATTGTACGTTCAGTATATTATGAAAGCTGAAACAGAACCACTTTTAACCAAAGCTATATAAATATTTTACTAGTTTTATAACCCCTATATGGTCTATGTATTTGCACTGCAGAAAAGTAAAATATGGAAGCACTAAAATATGATGCAATTTAATGTAATTGAAACAGGCTTTGGTTCTGTTTATGGACTCTGAGAGGAAAAGCATTCTAGAGGTAGGTGCAGAATTCAGGTGTGTATATCTGAAACTGCAGTTCTGAAAACTCTTGCACAGTTACTGCATGATCACATATTCCCCTCACTCTGGTTGTTTTGCTTTGAACCTGCCCACACTAGAACTTTTTTCCCTCATTTTAAGGGAGCTAGGTATTTTCAGTGCTTAGGTTATTCTAGTCAGAAATGCAGGAGTTGAATACTTGTACACCTGAGGCTCCTTAACTTGGTCACGCAGCTGTTCTCAATTGCAGACAGAATGCAGAATAAACTGCTGCTGATTTCAGCCAAGTGGCTCAGACTCATTCTTGATTTACCTATTTTTGGGGGGGGGGTTTGGAGTTCTTGCCCAGGGCAGGTGCTGTCACACACTGTACTCACTCACTGGAGTCATTATCAGGCTCCAGGGAAACTCCTGGTAATGGCAGTATTGGACCAGAAATAATTTTGGCTTTAACTGGTCTCTTATTTAAGTTATGAGTCTGAAACTCAAATGCCTTGTTAAGAGCTTTAGTTTGCTTGATATAATGCTATCATGTTGGATAGTTTCTTATTCATGAATATGGGTTGCCCTCTAGTGAAAAGAAGGGAAAAGCTTGCTGAAAAAAGAGCTGCGCTGTAAGAACCACAAATTGTAACAGAAAATAAGACTAAAGCCCATGATAAATTAGTAGTAACAGCCATGGGACATCCTTTCTTCACATGCACCTAAAGCTAGATAACTCCTGTCCTGATAATTTTTAACGGTGGTTTGATAATAACTTGATTTAATAATTTTAAATTGGCTGGTATAATACAAACTGTGTTAACCTGCTTTACTAGGATCTGAAATCTATGGCCGAGTTATGGTGGATCCGGTTCAAAATCTGGGTGACTCCTTCAGCTGCAACATCGAGAAGGTCTTCCTTTGCACGGGTGCCGACGGGTACGTGCCCAAGTACAGCCCAGACACTCAGGAATACGGCTGCCTGGCTGACTCGCCCTCCCTCTTGTACAGATTCAAGATCCTGGTACGTAAACAAAGAGTTATGGTAGCAGGCATTTTTAGATCCCTGGTTTCCATCTGAGTCTGGAAGTACCAAACTTACTTCCTTTAGGATAAAGCTCAACCCGAGACACAAGCGAGAGCCTTTGGGAACCTGGAGTTCCACGCTACGTTAGCAGCTGATCGTGCAGATGCTTTTCCTCTAGTGAAACAGCCTGGCTCCGATGGTTTCAGCCTGTCATCTGCTCCACTCTTCCAGGTAAGTTGTCTGGTAAGTGTATCACAGAGATTCTGTCCCTCTACAAGTTGAGGGGAAGAAGAGAGCCCGCAGGTCATCGTGGGCACTGTGTTAGTCAGCAACAGGCCTCAAAAACACATTTATTTTGTTTCCCTTTTCCCTAACGGCGCAGGAACGATGAGAGCGCTGCTTTCTAACCCCGAGCTACCCCTCTGCAGCCTTGCTGGTGTTGCAGACGGGTACCCCTGGGACCAGCAGTAGAAGTCACTGATTTAGCTTACCATGGGGGCCTTTTTACGTAGGAGAAAACTAAGAAATTAGACTTTAGTTTCTTGCAACTGGGGGAAAAAAAATATCAAAGGTAATTGGTTTGTACACAATATGAATAAAAAAAAGAGAACTATGCATCCTGCTTTCAGTCACGTTAATTCCAATTCTTGAAGTCTTTTTATTGGTCTCCTGAAGTGGGGGTGGTTCTTCCCTAAATTAAGGCTAGTGTTTTGTTAGGTTAATGCAGTAGCCTTTCTGCATTAACAATGGAAAGAAATAGGCTCCCTTAGACCAAAGTTTATCTGACCTACTTCAGCTGTCTGCATTAAGAAAAGATTAATCCTATCTCCAAGTGCCTGTTTCTGCCGTTGACTTTAATTAGACATATTTGGCAGCAAACTGGGGACATCTGTCCGGATAAATCTGATGCTTGGTGTTTTCCAGTTTATAGTAATGAGGGGGTCGTTCGCTTTTGTTTATGCGGTTGGTTGTTGTTTTGTGGTGTCTTTTTTAAGGTGGCAGCTGGCCGAGAATGGTACATTCACACTATTTACACCGTCCGATCGAAGGAAAACGCACACAGGCGCAACGGCAAAAGGAGTCTTGACTACCACCACCTGTGGTCCGCTGAAGGAAGAGTTAGCACCACAGCCCTTAAACGCAGCAGAAGAGCCAACCCAGATGCCCCGACCTTCGCGCAGGACATTGGAGCAGGTAAAAACAGAGGCACGAATATTCAGCACGTTGCACTTGACCGTTCCGACAAAGCTGGCGTCACCCAGAGAGACGTGGTCCTGGCCGGCGCGCCGCTCCACAGCCCGGTTCCGGAAATCCCAAGCGGGGACTCTGGAAGCAGTGCTGTACCCGTGACCGGGGGATTGACGGGGCTGCTCTTCCTCATCTGCGCGGTGGTGCTAACTCAGTTGGTGTTGAAGCAGAGGAAACAGCCCTCTGCTGGGAAAAGCAAAGGGCCCAGCAGCCCCTCCCGCAGCAGCGCCACTGCGACCACACCGCACAGCGACAGCTCGGAAGTGTAGACAATTTCTCGGTGCTTGTCTTTTAACATGTAATTTTACCAAAAAGCAGACTCTTTAATCGGGCTCTTGGCTGGCTCCTTTGCACAGACCATTGGCCGTTCCAGTTCTAATGCTGGCCCAGTCACTTGTCATGGGCGGCTGTTTCTGACAGGGTTGGTGTACTGGGCTCACGTGTGAGTGACTTATTTATACAATTGAGACCAGTACTCCGTGAATGGGAGTTGGTGCTTTTTTCTATTTTTAAAAAACCTAGTTTGTCTTTAATGTTTTGAATATATGCAGGTGTAAATGTGCTTTTTATCCACCGTGAAAGGCTGGTGCTTAGAAGGACATCGGTTTTGATTACATGTAACGGCGTCTAGCTTTTGTGTAACTGGCTTTGAGATTGTTTTTTTTTTTTGGTTGTGGTTTTTGGGTTGGTTTTTTTTTAATAATTATTGCTGGGGAAGGAAGAAGGCATTAGTATTAGAATGGAAGCTAAGTAGTAGATGAGTCTAATTTTAAATGGGTGATACCAGCAGTTTTGTCTCAGATTTTAATGTGGACCTCAGACGTACGGGCAGCGGTGGGAGACTCACACAGGTAAGGCTGTAATTGCAATTATCTGTAAGGAGAGCATTACATGCGATCAATGCAAATTAGAACTGTATTGTTAAAGCCCCCACTAGAAAAATAGTGTGTTAATGCTTAGGTGCTGGCATTAAGTGCTTTCAAACACGCTTAGAAAGATTCTGGTACTTCAGAACAATACTAATGACCACTTTCCTGTATTGTACAGTAATTGCCTGTCTTCCTTTGCTTGATACAGACATTATAGCATAAAAATACAGGCAAATACTTCTAAAAGGTAGCTCATTTTACCAGATGGCACTGGGGAAACACGCTTTTATCATCTAGAGCAAATACTTAAGGTTTTTGTTTAGGGTCGTTGTAAACAAGCCAACATGGTTTATTGTGGTTTGGGGTTTTGATGGGTGTTTGGTTTGGGTTCATTTTTTTCTTTTTTGTGTAAAGGGATGCTTTTAAAGGAAAGGTGCAGTGTTGCAGCACTTTTGATGAGGGTACACTAAGTGTAAGCAGCGAGACTGATGGCTTCTAAGGGCTGCCACCGAAATTCAACTTGTAGTGCTGTGAGCTGTCTGCTCATGCTGCTGTACATACCATGTTCCTTTGACTTTTTGAAGAGCAAAGTACTGTTACTCATCCTGGCCTTTCCACTAATGTCAAAGAACTGAGCATATTTGTGTAGTAAAATTAAGTTCAATAAAGGTAAGGTGAGAGCCACGGAATTTCCAGAAGTGGGATTTGACTGGGGGTGGCTTGTAAGCAGAAATTTCTATTTCTGCTTACAATTCTATTCTATTATTATTATTATGATTCTATTGATCATAATGGAAAAAGTGTTGACAACCCCCTAAGATGAAAAAAAAACAACACTGGGGGTTGACTAAATAAATACATAAAAAGTCACATGAAGCGTTATTAATAAATGAAGACTATTTATTACTTCAAGTGTTAATGGTAAAAAAAATTCAGCACAGCTGTTGCATTTAAAAAAGTGAAACTACATTAAGTACTATGTTTCTAGTTCAGTAAACAGATGAACCCGATGTCCTTTAATGACATAATAGTTGAGCATTATACAGTACATCTTATGAAGACCCGTAAATTAAAGAACTACTTTTTAAATTTAGTGATTACAAAAATTCTGCATTCACAGCTTTAGCTTCTTTTTTCTTCCACGACCATCAGGAGTCCCATCCATTTTGCGCTTCTGTGCCTGGAAGGTAAGTTTTCCAATAAGTTACTCTGATACAAAAAGTTTGGATTCAAGCAATGCATTTCAAGTCAAAGCAGATGGAGATGATTTACGCTCTAGCAGCTTTAAAATGTCATAAATTGCCAATGTTGTAATACAGCAAATATGCATATCCTCCTCGGGATAGCCATTGCTTTGTATTCTTCCAATTCTGGAAAAGTACCATTTCATAGAGGTAAGAAGTGTAGAGAAGCAAAGTGTATACAACTTTCCCAACAAGGACAGCGAGGGCAGAGCAGAGTCTGCACAGGAACGCTTGTAAACAGACCTGTAAAGTCCTTCAAATGGAAGGACTGGTCTGTGTCACCTGTGTATCCCACAGTAGTACACATATAATTTCCTTAGGGATAAAAATTAATCAAAAGGCAAAAAAAAAATCTCTTTTATTTTACCAAGGTAAAGCTATACCATGTACCAAGAACGTAACAAGCTTACCTGCTCCAAAGCACGTGAGCTACAATGTAGAACTTAAACTTATTTTCTGTTATTTGACATCCACAACTGCACTAGCTGAATGTAAGCAGCTCTTAACATTGCCTTTTAAGTAAGTTTTTTGTTGTTTTTAAATAACTTTAGCTATCACATGTCCTAGACAATTAGAAAAACACCCTGTCTTCAAATGAGCTTTTCCACAGAAATGCTGTTTTCAATCTTACCGAAGATGGTTTTGGTCCACGTTTCTTCTTTTCTGCCTTTTCCTTTTCTTCCAGTTCCATGTTTTCTCTTTCAATCAGGGTGATTAAAGTATTGCATCTTCTTTGTAGCTCCTAAATGGCATAACATATTCACACTGTATCAGGCAGCCACTTAACGTAAAAATCGTATTAGAAATGCCTCTAGGTAAGTTTTTTGCTGTATCTTGGCAGAGTGAAAAAGGAATGACAGTTTTTGGTAGTTACTGGCTGGCTTCACAGGAATGGATGTCATCGTGGATGTTTGCTTTTTAAAACGTGTTTGTATTTAACTCAAATTCGTAGTGATTTTGAAAAACGGTACCTTAAAGTTTTTTGAGTTTCTGCTCCCTTAAGAGTTTTTACTGCATTTGCCATCCACTACAGTTGCTGCAAAGTCTATAAAAATGCAATGTATTGTCTGCATGTGCAGTACTTCAGAAGCTGTTAATTAGCTGGTGTGTACCTGTGTGGGCATAGGCATTCAGGAGCAGATGAATACATACCATTGCAGTTCTGGACTTGAGAAACCAGTCAAATCGGAACTGAGGGGAGTTTCGGATGCACTGTCTTAATTCATCGTAGACATTTTCTTTGTCAAATCCCAGCTTGTGAAGCATACAGATGAGGAAGCGATCCTCCTCTTCAGTGTAATTCTTCCCTTTATTAGTACCATATGATATTCTTAGCTGGTGGAAAGGGGCTTTGTATCTGCCAATCTAAACAAAACAAGATCATATAAAACTAAGAAATAGTTCAGAATTAGCATGGAACTGTTTTGTATGAAAGCAGTGCATTGCATGAAGACAGGCAGATGAACAATACCAAGTTAAAAAACTAATCTTTTAGGATCGCTGGTGGTAGAGTCACCACACGTGAGGAACTGTGGGTTCTAGATGATGCGTTTACCAACGCCATCTAAACTGGTAAATCCTGGTTTAGACAACAGATGGCTTTGTCTGGGATCTTTTGATTAGCTGCAGGCTTCCGACCTGTCTCTACATTTGAAAATAGTCAAGATCTGCCAGGCATAAAAATGCAATGATCCTTTTTATCATCCAAATCCTCAGGAATGTTCAAAATTAGAGTAACACAGTACGTGAGACTGTAGCATACAGTCCAGCTGCATTCTGCTTGAGTCAGACACTGTTCTTCCCCTGACTTCACTAAATTGTCAAACCTGAAGCGGGGGGGGGGAATGCTGTTCCACTGTCTTAATTTAATACAGAGCTGTTCATTACCAAACCCTGTTGGTGAAACAGACCAAGACAAAAGCCGCCTCTGCTTGGTAAGTCTTCCCTTGTTAAGTGCCCTAAATATACATACATACATATGTGTGTATATATATATATAGCATTTTCAGTTACACGGGTCCAAAATTCTGCTTCTTCAAAAAGCACGTATTTAGTGGGAGTGTGTTATACAGCACTATGAACTGTTTGTCCTATGATAAAGATAATTGTTACAAAGAACAGGTTAGGCCATACCTGGAGTCATCCTCGTAGCTATCAGCCGGGACAGCACGACTATAGAATGGAAAAGCTATAGGCAGCAACTGCTGAGGAATATGCAAACAAGGCAAATACCATGCCCAGCATGTCTTCACACACGAGTTAATCTGGCTGGACAGACAGTCCCACATCTCACCTCACAGGCACAGGGAAATAAGTGAGAAACACAGCAAAGATACCTTTGTATCAAGTGCTTTTTTTATGCTGATTCGTCTCTGAATTCTGGCTTCTCCTCTTTCTATCTGAGCCATGATCTTCTCTATGTCTTGGAGTTCATTGCATCTTTCCCAGAACACGGCTAAGAAAAGAACAATTGGTTAGTGCCTTATCATGCCTTTCAAAAGTTAGGGGGGTTGTACCTTAAAAAAGATGGTGGTTCCTTTTACCAAACTTACTGCTGTATAAAAATAGGCGTGCCTTCACCTGATAAGGAACCTTCCCTTC
Organism: Tringa tobata; assembly: GCA_033628505.1. Taxonomy (NCBI): domain Eukaryota; kingdom Metazoa; phylum Chordata; class Aves; order Charadriiformes; family Scolopacidae; genus Tringa; species Tringa tobata. The sequence continues at coordinate 1,911,253 of JAHREE010000567.1, forward strand.
CCGTATCGTGTGTTGCAGTATTACAAACGCTACTTGGAGGGGTTAGATAGAAGAGGCCTCAGTTTAAATGAGGCGCGGTACAGGCCAGAGAGGTTTTTGTTAGCCAAGCTCCTTCTCAAAGAAAAAACCTGCTTAAAATGGAAACTGATGTAACGGCAATACATTTTTTTACAGAGGGAAGCGGGAGGGTAACTGGCCAAAGACAAGAGCAAGTGTCTAAACGACAATTAGGTGTTTAAATAAAAGAGCCTTTTAAAAGAATTTCTCCCATCTCTAAGAAATTTAGCCCCAGGACCTTGCAGCTGCACTACAGCAGAAAACAATTCTGAGACATCAGAGGTAAGTAGCCAAGTGGACTTAGGTTACAAAAAACCAACGGCCATTATACATTCCAACACAAAATGCTTAATGTTTCCCACTCTTGATGAGGATGAGGTAATAAAGGTATAAAGATTCAAGAAAACTACTGCTTAGTGAATACAAGGAAAAGTAGAACTTCAGCTAAGCGTTCTCAGCATTTCCTTTTGCCAAAATGGACAAGAATTGAAGATAGCACGATGCACTTAGGGTACATTTAGGGTATGTTAAAGCAGGTCAGTAACAGTTTATGAGCACATTTTAGTGCAGCTTCAATTATGCAAGGGCTAAACGTGGTAAAACCTGGATCAGTAGATCCCAAATCCATCAGTACAATTGAAAAGCCGTGTAAGAAGCTCTCAGAGGTAAGATGTGACGGTGTTCACAGGCAGTTCAGACCAGGCAAGCAGCGCTAGAGATGGCCTCACAGAGCTGAGTACTGAGCGAGTGAGTTACCTGAATACTCGATGACTTCCTCTGGGGTTTTTCCTTCTACTTCTCGTGCTATATTTTCAATGTCATCACGGCCCCACTTCTCATTAGCTTTGATGAACTGGTTAAAATCTCTCTTGTTCCAGTTCGTGAATCCCTATACAGCAATCAAAAGGAAATACGGCACAGAAGTTTAGGATTTGTCTCTTTCCAGATGCATTTCAACAGATTTCTTTAAAAAAAGGCCTGTAAGACTTCATCATTCCAACAATATTAAATCTCTGCAAGTTTCGGCTGACTTCAGTCAGCTAAAGACCCAACTCTACCTGGGTTAGAAGCTTCTCTTTTTCTTCGAGTTCTTCATCATTGAGAGGTTCAGCCTCATCGATCTTAAGCTGCTCTTCCTTTTGTGCTTGGGCTGCATTTGGCAAATCAGGATTACGAGGTACCTGGAAAGTTTTGCATTTTGTAAAATTTGATTACTTTTTCACAGATAATTGCTAATTGTCACTTTGCTGTCAATATAATCTAATCATTTGTTCAGCTCAACATGATATTCTTTCATTTAAATTAGTGTGAGAAAGGCAGAAGTAGTACATATTCTCCTGATGTTGCAGTAAGCTGTTGCAAAGCGTGAAGGCTTCAATTATTACCTTGTAGCCAATTGTTTTCCTGTAGTAGAGAATTTCTTTTTCCAATAGTTCGAACAGGCGTGGAGGGAAGAACTGGAAGTCCTGTACATTTGGCTGTTTCGGAGGCCGTGGTGCCTGAAATACATACAAAGTTTGTATTTGACTCCTTTTCACATCCAGAATCTGTTTGCTTGTAAAAAACAATTTCAGTTTATGAGAAAGGAAAAAAAAAAAAAAAAAAGGCGCTTTATTGTTATAAAAATGAAGTCTTAATGGGAGAAATGAAAAAAAAAAAAGGACAAAAGGCCACACCGTGGCAGAGACAACTACAACCATGAAAAATTCTAAAAGTGAAAGATCTCTCAGAAAAGGAGAGAGGGTCTTTTGGCAGGAGGCGGTGGCTGGGGAAAGTGTCACACAAGTATCCCCTTCAACAAAGTTCAGATGTCCTGAGCAGCAATAGGAAATATTCCACAGGTAAGGAAAATCCATAGCTGCTTAAGTAAAATAAGAAACACCTTGGTCTCATCCTCCTCATGCCTTACAGGTTTCATCCTGCTCCTACTTTTTTCTCACAGAAGTGAGAATCCTTTGGATTTTCCAAATTTAAATTGTCTCCCCCATTTACAAAAGTGAATAAAGCACTTTTTATGAATAAAGACCTATTTCTTGCTTTCAGCTTTAACCATTTGTCATGCACATTTGAACAATTTATTTTCTTAAATCGGTCAACTCACCTTGGGTGCTTTTGGCTCACTGACTCGAAGAGCCTCTCTGAAATAAGCATCCACAGCATAATTGGCTTTTCTTTCTCGTTTAGGTGGTTCAATCCACTCTGTAAATGCCATCTATAAAAACAAATCCCACCACCCCAAAAAATATTAAGACTAAGCCTTGCAAAACATTCAGACCAGCTACAAGTTTTATATAAAACTAAGTTTAAATCTACTTCATTACATAAGTAATAAAACATATAAGCTATTTTCATGCATTATATTGTATTTTAACGAACACTTCTTAAATAAATGTGGTTCAATCACACAACTTAGTGCTTTCCTCCAAAAGAAATTTAAACTTTACCTTCTGTTTTTCTCTGTAGTCTTCCCCTTCAAAATTATACACGCTGGACTCTGTATCCATTGTGAAGTTCCTAAGCGAGCTTTCACCCATCTTTGAAAGTTTTTCATTCATTTCAGCAGTCTTGGAAGAAGAATAGCAATTTTGAGAGGTACTTCATTATGAAATATCTCATTTACAACAGCAGAAAAACCAAACAATTGACCAATATGAAAACCCTCCATAGCAAACCCCCTGTTCTTTCCAGCTTACAATCAAGTTACCATCTAGGGATATACTATCTCTACCATCAAACCAAATTCTACAGGTGGGCTTCCGTCTTTTTATTTTTAAAAACTTTATCATCTCACCTTCTTTGCACCTCTTTCCAAAATGTGATCAATGTCTTCATCTGTGATCTCACTCTCCTTTGAGGCAAAGACGTGCGTTGCTCCGTGTCTAATCATTTGCAGCATCTCATCCTTCCCAAGTTTATTGAGGTTTTGATCCACCAGTCTTCCTGAAGACAGAAGCGTTGGAGGATAGCAACTAACTAAAGAGCTTACATAATGGAAGGAGCAATATGTGATTTGTCTCCGCCTTACATTCCTAAATTAAAACTATATATATTAAAACTAAACCTTATTGAATCCTATTTTTCAGAACTAACGTTACCGATTCCAAACAAGTCAACCAAGAAGGTTACATTGTCATCACTTCTCCCCATCTAATAAACAAAGGCAAGGCATTAATTTCTCCAGTTCAAAGGAGGAGTGCTTTAAAATAAAAAAAGAATAAAAATAAATAAAATTTCAAGCGGAGCAGGCCTTTGCACTCCACGTTCAGAGTTCAGCTGAGGCAAAAGCAACATTCCCGTTAATTCTTATTAGTTGATTTCACCACAGTTAACAAATTGTGAAAAAAAAGAAGAGAATCACATCATATATACAAAAAAATTGCCTTCATCCACTTGCCTTGCTGAATGACTATGGAATCTAGCCGGAGTTTCATTTCCGCACGTTCCACGATTCTTTCTTCCACTGTATTGTCTGTGATAAACCTGAACACCCGGACAGTCTTGGTTTGGCCAATTCTGTGTGCTCGATCCTAGGCCAAAAAAAAGTAATAAAAAAATTCAGTTCTTTGTTTCTAGTGTGACTATATAATTAGTCTTCAATTTTCATTATTTTCTACACAGTAATTTACAAAACAGAATAGCACAGGTTAGTTAAATCCTTGTAGACAGCCAGTTACCAGGACTGCCTGCCCAATGTCATGCCTAAAAGTAGTGTGTGTTTGGGGGTTTGTTTTTGAAAAATCACAGAGGGAAGAAGACTGGATGCTTCTGACCTTATCTTACCTTCCGTAAAATCAAAGTACTTCAGAAATTATCTCTGTCCTGAGCAAAAGCTACCCGGCTCGTAAGTGTTCAGTTGTGCCATGAATATTTGAAGAAAAACACAATGCACCACCTCGCCTGACTGGCAAATCATTAACCCCCGGGAGAATTAGTATTCTGACCGTACACCTTCAGTGGTAGCTGGAGCTATCTCACTTTAGCTTCCAGATACCGAGTCCATCATTCTTTTGAACTAATTGTCGCTAGACTACTTGAGAACCTGTATCTTAACTGAAATAATTAAGAATACATTTCCAAGATTTGTCACTTAAAGGCCTCATTTGTTCAAAAACCACGAGTTTAAAAATAGCTTTACTTTCTTATGTGGTCAGTAGTGTTCTTAACACTACTCCTGATGCTGCACATGCATGCAAATCTACTTCAAAAAAAATTAAAGATGGTTACCAAAAGGAGCCCCCTCACTTACTGCCACCAGAAAAGCAGGTTTTGAAGTGTTCAATTCAGCTTTTGTCTCATTTCCAAAGTATCAGAACACAGTGTAAACACATTCACCTCCACTCCCCCACAGAAGTAAAACTTTATAGTTTTGTGATTAACACATAGCATGCTAGATCTTTTATCTTTTTAAAAAAAAAAAATAAAAATTGGCTATTTTCATTAAATACTGCTAAGAGTACCGTAGCACGCACTCAACATCTACCACTGCATAAATCACTGCATATCCCAAATGTGACTAACGGTTCCACATACTGGAAGCTGCACTGGAATTGAAGATCGGTTTTAAAAGTACTACACCTGTCCTAAACCAAGAAAAATACCAATTTATTTTGGAAATCCTGTATGATACCACTTACGCATTTCTAGGGAGGTTCTGTGAGAAAGAGAAGATGGAAACCCAACACGTAATTTCCACCTGGATTCTTACCATAGCTTGGAGATCTACTTGTGGATTCCAGTCTGAATCGTACAGGATTACAACATCAGCAGTAGCCAAATTGATCCCAAGACCTCCTGCTCGCGTACTCAGCATGAACACAAATTTTGAGCTACCAGGTTCATTATATGCATTAATAGACGCCTAAATAAATAAAAGGAACATATTAGTCGAACCAAATGTTTCACGAGTACTGTTTTTACTTATGTGAAATATTTAATATGTTAAATACCTGTCTCTCATCGTGTGGTGTCTGTCCATCCAGTCTACAATACTCATAATTTCGCCACATACAGTAATCTTCCAAGATGTCTAGGACTCTGGTCATCTGACTGAAGATTAAGACTCTTGAACCTGTTTGGGTAAAAAGCTTCCTTATGCTTTCACCAAAACTTAAGATTTACCAAACTCTCCAAGTTTGCCTTACCAGAAAGCGATGATAACACAAATATAAAAACATCAAGGAGTACAAAGTATGAAATTTTGAAGTATTTGGTTTGGATTTAAGATAGCTAGAAATAAAGTATATTCTTCTTAAAGACTTGTCAGTTTACTTACCTGCCAAGAACAACCTCCAAAAACTGTAAACCTGCGGTTAGTTATGCACATACACACAACCATTTTCAACCTACTTGAGAGATTTAAGTAAAACATAGAATATTACAAAGCTTCCACTTCCCCTGCTATTCTCCTAGTATGGTTTGTTTGTCCTTTGGGCTCAAGGTCTAGTAACAACCTCTCTTTTGTTTAGCGACTGAGTTTTACAGTACCATATTCCAGCGTTCTGTCCCCACTATCAAATAACTTTAAAACTACTGAGCATTCCCCCATGTTTGGTTACCTTAAATAATTCACTGAAAAAAGAAAATATCAGGTGCTACTCAAAATCACATCCAGCAAGAAAGAACAACATTTCACAAAGGGTTTGACTTCAAGCCTATGTGAAGACTTTGAATCTGAAATGGTATTTCATGGTAAATCAAAGGAGTGGCTAAAACACCACGTGATTATGTTTCAAACAGCTAGTGATGCTAAGAAAGAAAATTTAAAGCCCAGACCAACTGATGTTTCTCTGGTCTCAATTTAGCTGGAACAAAAAAAAACCAAAAACAAAACAACCCAAACAAATCGAAACACCTCACCATTTATTATTATTTATGAAGGCACTTCACAAATTGTTTTTGTATCAACTATTTACGATACAGTGCCTGACAAGCTGGTATCATGCTAGAAGCCAACATTACTTCTGGCTAAAGCGTGCTGGTTTTTGCTCAGGATGCATGGAAACGTTAAGTAGCACTGACTTTCCTTTTTATCCTTGAACCAAACAACTCCCAAACACCACCAAGGAAAGGCAAACCTACCTTGTTCTTTCAACTTTGGTAGCAATTTGTCCAACACTACCATTTTGCCGCTGTTGGTGACCAAATGCATGTCTGTTGTGTAAGGTGGACCAGGTTCTGCTCCATCGAAGAGATAGGGGTGATTGCAGCATTTTCGCAGCTGCATGAGGATGTTCAACAGCCTCATTTTGTCCAGCTTGCCAGCTGAATTCAATATATCTATATCCTTCATTAAGATTCGCGTATACCTAACGTCAAAGAAAGAAAAAACTTTTGTAACTCTAAAACAAAGCTGGCCTTTTTCTTTAATTGATAAGTACAGTCAAAAGCTCCCCCTCCCCCTCGTTTAATCAGGTAAGTCTCCCTGATACACATGGGTTTGTCATCACAAGAGCGTCACACGGAAGTGGATACGAGCTGGGAGGACACCGGAAGGCATTAAATCAAGTTCCAGACAATAATCGAGTCACAGGCAGCACATTCATTCTGAGCCTCAACCACAGCAATCAAGTACGCGAATTACCATTCTCGTTGCATTTTGCTGAGACCCACGTAAATTTTAACCTCCTTTTTTGGAGGCAAGCTTTTCTCTACATCAGCCTTAATGCGACGTAGAAGGAATGGTCGTAGCACCTGAAAGAGATTGCATCATTAAACGTTATTTGGGAAACTGAAACAAAAGCAGTGCATAAATGCTCAAACACCAGATCATCTGAAAAAGCAATCTGTACGGACAGGTTATTATACATGGGAATATACATGTGCTGTCTTTGAAAGACTCAAAAATAAGGCAAAAAAAATAATCTTTCAAATAGTTCTATGCTCCCTGACCCTTTTTTAATTTTGCTGCACTGAAATATGTATACTCTTTTCATAGCTAATATTTTTAATCTAAGTATTTCAGAACCCTGAAAGCCAGAACTATCAACCCTTCTCCCCCTCCAAAACAATTTCTTTTTTCTTCACAAACCTATTCTGAAAGTCTATCATAGTTTCTGGAATAAGCTATTTTACCCTAATATTCTGTCACAGGAAACATTGGAAGAATTATTTAGAACCTAACTTAGGTAAAAGTAACACACATACAAAAAGCAGAGAATCTTACCATATGGAGACGCTCCACCAACTTTTGATCCCCGAGACAGTTGTTTGTATCAAACCATGAATCAAAGTCCTGTATCAACAAAATAAATGGTACGTAAGAGGTTTCCTTTCAAGGTGCAATGTCATTCCAATGGTGAACAAATACAACTCATTGATTCTCCTATGTAGGCAGTACGTAAAAGAACAAATTGCCCTCTTTGGTCTATTTTTATGGAAAGCTCTATAGCACAGCATATTCCCCCAAAAAACCCCCAAACCTCCATACCATTGGAAGGAGGAGGAAAAAAACCCCAATCAATAAATATATGAGTCCTTTTGGAAAAATTCCATCTGTAAGAAGCATCCTACTGCAGCATTTGATGAAAAAATGAAAAGGAAACATTAATATTTTGGTGTAATGCACCAAAAGGCTTGCATTTCTACAGACCTTACACTCCCAGTGCATCGTAACAGTTAAGCACATGCTTCACTTTGTGAAGTCTATTCCTCATTATGTAGTATCTCCCAACTCACAGGAAAGAAGTCTTAGATAAACAATAATTTAACTGAAATATATTAGCAATATTAGTTGGTTTAGCCATCAGAATATTTGAATCTATTTTGAAACACAGTAGAGATCATTTTCGCATTGTGATTTTAAATAACACTTACATCTGCTAAACTCACAACAGCCCTTAAAAATGGCCAAGCTGAGAAAAGTAGTCTACCCTAGTATACTTCACAATTCTAGAAACACTTCTAACTGTCAGCCTACCATTACCGGTAACTAATAGTCTTAATTATACACATTCAGGCCTATTTTCATATTTGGAAAACCAGAAAATTTTATTTAATTTGATTAGCAGAAATGAAGACTTACTTCAGATGAGTTAAAGACATCTGGCAAAAGGAAGTTAAGAAGCGCCCAGAGTTCATGTAAGTTGTTCTGAAGTGGCGTTCCAGTTAACAGTAGTCGATTCGTCGTCTTGAATTCCCTCACAATTTCCGACAACTGAAGGACGTTGAGACATAAGCAGATATAAAAATATTACTAGTCCCCACACCACCACCTCATAACCCACACAAATCTCTTTTTTTTAATTAGAGTATAAATTACCTTTGATTTTTCATTTTTAATCCTGTGGGCTTCATCTATAACTAGGTATCTCCAGTTAAACTTTTTGAATACTGACTTCTCTTTGATAAGCATCTCATACGATGTTACGCAGACATCCCATTCTCCGGGCAACAACACATCTCTGACAAAGGCAGCCTGGACAACAAGGTAACAGTTACTGGAGGCTTTGTCAGATCTTAAATGGAAAGAACACACTACTGCTGTTAAAATTTTAAAACAATGTTGCTAATAAATTTGAAAGAAAAGAGAAAATTCATTATAGAGGCAATACAACACACAACCATCGTAAAGCTTGACAATTTTGTCAGTGCTGAAGCTGCCTAAAACCATTGGGGTAGAGCACAAGAAGGATTTCAGCTCTAACTTCTGGCTTTGGAAACTGTGACACACACGAGGTTTTCAATAGCTGAACTATAAGATCAGAACTCAAAATTAATTTTCTCTAGGTTTGCTTTGGGGTTTTTTTTAAGTTTAGAAAATGGTAGGTTTTGAATATTTGGCTAACTGAACAATTTCTAGAACACTGACATCCAAGGTTAAAAGCAGACACAGTAATTAGTCAGAATTCAAAATACAGATATATAAATGTCAAGAACTTAACTCATATAAGCAAAAAAATATGCTCAAGAATAAGAACTTTTGGATTCAAAAAAGATGCACTAAAAAAAAAATCACAAGATATCAGACCTGTACCAATGACCTCCAGAACTACTTAAAGTTTCATCGATATTTTTATATTTTCTAACCCAACAAACTAAAAATAGTTAGATGCCCTTAAAAAAAATCTGCTGATGAAAGCAGAAGTTTAATGGCACAGTAATAACTCTTCCTTCCATAAATAAATGGGTAACTCCAGTTGATAAATCTAAAGAGGTGCTGCCATATTCCATGGTTTTTCATTTTTCTTTGGTGTGCTGAAAAAACCCAAACTAGGAAAGAACTGAAACTTAAGTAACAAAGAGAAAATGATTGAAATAGTAAGGCCATAAAAGGCTGAACAATATTTTCTTTTAATTGACAAAATTCAAGCCAAATAAGATCCATTTGCGTAACACTTAACAACCCACCCACCTTGCCCCGCCCAACATTAAACTGACAACGTGACACCCCATAATCCTCTTAAGAGATGCCATTACAGCCACTACAATGTACTGTACTACACAGAGCAGAGAACAAATTACTTTTTGACAGATTTGTATATTCACACAAATGACAGCACTTTATGTGAAACACTTTATTTTCCTATTTCAAGATTTACTGGGTTTTGTTTGTCTAACGGTGTATTGTCTTCACCAAAGGAGAGAGAAAACCTTTGGTCAAGAAATTATGAGTGTAAAGTGATGGAGCAATAGCTGGGCAACATACATGTGAATTCTAAGCTGGTTCTGTTTTAAGTAGGTCTTACTTGCTGTCTTACTGTTTAACCACTACAAATCCAAGTAATATACTTCCTTGTCAACGAAAGGTAAAGGACAGCAAGATCACACGCTGGATTTACAGAGGAAAAACCACCACAAGAAAACTTACTCGCTGGTCTTTGTCACCTATCAAACAAACTGCTCGAAGTGTAGGTACCCATCTCTTGAATTCATTCATCCAGTTATGTAGAGTGGACTTGGGAACTAACACCATGTGAGGACCAGGAATATTTCTGTAGTGTTTCATATACCCAAGAAGAGAAATTGTTTGCAGTGTCTTCCCAAGACCCTGTAAGAGATGTTAATGTGTCAGAAAAAAAAAAAAAAATCTCAGGAAACACCTTTAAGAAACCCAAGAGTGAGCTCCGAGTACAAGATGGAAGACACAGCTAGCCTGAACAAAGGAGTGAGATATATTAAAGACAGCGCTACTCACAAAAGGCACCAAAATCTTGATTAGGAAAAGCTTGTACGGCTTCCCGCATTTAATGAAAGAACAGTAGTACAAATAAAATTTTCAAACCTTGGATTATGATGTTAGAATTTGGCCTTACAGCTCAAATAAGCCACATTCTTAGAAGTGCAAGAAAACATTATTTCATGAAAATTTGTTCTGTAGACTAAGGTGTAGTCAGATTATTTATATAGAGGTCAACAAACTTTACAAACTGGACACATGCATTCCCTTAAACTTGAAATAAAGTGAATAAATTAAAAACTCTGTAAGGAGGCTTTTACAGGCCACAACATGATGTCACTTCTTGTGAGAAGAAAGCCAAACATAAACGACTGCATATGTCAAAGAAAAAACAAATACTAAGCTTCTTTAGAAGTACTTAAGTGCTCTGTTCTTTATTCAACAAATATTTAAAACCTTGTGTCTTCAGCATATAATTTTAATTAAAACAAAACTGAGGAAGAAATGTAAAAAACCAGATCATTCACATCATTTAAATAATTCAAAAAGATTATGACTCAAACCTATGGGATTTAAAATACCCAAAAAACCATCAGTGCAAGTTATTTTTGCTTCTAAAATTCAAATCTTTGTCTTCAAAAGAATGGCATTCCACCTGGTATAAGATGTGGAAAAGTGTTAACAAGCTGTGTGAAAGGCATTAACTAATTCAAAAGGATCAAAATTTAAGAATTAATCCAAAAATATTTAATACTAAATATTTAAACTCCTCAACTCAAAATGGATTTCGGAATACCACAAATCCAAGGACTTATAAAGTTTCCCAGTCATTTTTGTTAAAACAAGACTCCTACACTTAGAACTATACTCAGAAAAAAAATAATTCCTCTGTTTGTAAGTATATATGTTGAAGAAAATCCTTGATCTATTTCAAAATTAAACATGTTACTAAAAAATAATTTGTCTCTAATTTATCTTGAAGCTTTATAGAAGGTATGAGAAATGCAATATACTGAAATATAATTAGATTTTTGTTTTTCCTTATCTGCTCCTTACAAAAAACAGACACAACTAAAATAACTTAGAGGACAAAAACAAAGCTGCTTGTCAAACTACTACAATTTCTTCTGAATTCATCCCTCGTCTTTCAGGGAAAAATAAATAAAAACAGAAGCAGAAGCTGCTAGGGTCAGTGTAGACTGAAATGACCATGGTCATGCTGTGAAGGAAATTTTAGCACAGCTCTCTGGCTACATCTATCTTTGCATCATTTTTCCCAGAAACTCCCCCACTGGTGTAGCTCTTGCTGCTGAGCTCAGTCCACGTAGGACACTCGAATCCTGCTGTCTGCATTTCACTCTAACAACAACAGGAAGTGTTCCCGCATTTGTTACTCTTTTCATACATGACACTCCCTTCACAAGGGCAGCTTGAGAATACTGTAACAAAATAGCTTCAATTTAGACAAAAAAAAACTAGAGGACACATCATTCTCTAGAACAACTCCTGTCCACCAAGTTTTATGTCTCTAAAGGTTGACAGCTTCTCTTTTCACATGCCTATTTCTAAAACCGCCTGCACGGTTTATTTAGATACCTGTGACACTTTTAACATTAGTGGCATAAAACCTACAAAAAAAATAAGATCTGGCAAATTATATATTGCATTTTGTGCTATTAAAAAAAAAAACAAACATTTTATACATATATATATATAAAAAAATGAACTAAAACTGTATTGTATAGCATGTGTTCACAAGTCCCCAGACACACAGGCTATGTGCATACCATTTCATCTGCCAGGATGCCATTGATGCCATTCTCATACAAAGAGATGAGCCAGTTCAATCCTCGAACCTGATAATCACGCAGCTTTCCCCATTTAACATCTGAAAGACACAAAAGAACAGACTAAAAGATCTGTAAAAACTTACCAAAGCATTTCACCATCCCTCGCCTGCTAACTGACACTGATTATCTAAGCTACAGAACAAAATATCAAGTAGTAAATTTCATGCAGTAAATTCCAAGCATAACACAGATTAGGGAAAGCAACATGTTAATTTTGTTTCTGCAAGTTGCTCCTACAGCTTTGTTTTCTGCAAGAACCCAAAATACATAGACATTCGACCCCTATCACCACCCCCCAAATCGGAACACAGTCTAATGTTAGAATAACAGGATACTGAATTCTCTGTTAAATGAACTGGAAGCTGTTAGGTACTTTAAATTGTATCATAAGATAGGTTACATATGCAAAATTTGTAAGATGACAGACTTAAAACCAGCAGCTCTTTCCTAGTAATTAAAGTATAGCAACTGGATTTCTAAAGGATGAGACCCACTGGACTATCTTTCTAGCCCAACAGAAAATAAACAGTCCCTCACTAATACATTCTGTCTCATTAGCCTGCTGCTGGTTTTTTTGTTTTTTTTTTTTCCCTTCTCCTCTTCCCCAGAACTGATTAATTGGTCTTCCGAAGGATGTAAATAATCTTCATTTTAGACAATATTTTGAAGGAAAAGGATGGGGGCGGGAGGGGGGGGGAAGAGGGGGTAAAAACCCAAACAAAAAAGAGGAAACACACATGATGGAGATTCTTCAAATCGAGTGCAGACATTAGTTGTCTTGGAGCTTTCTGTTAACAGCTCCTCGTCTTCCTCCTGCTCTGTTCTACGATGGCGGTAGCTGAAAACGTGCAAGAAAGTAAGTTAGTTTTGGCTAAACTGAGAAGATGTGAAACTCTTCCAAAATTAATGTCATTCAGTACAGAACACAAATGCCCAAAGAAGCTTCTAGCAAGATTCTTCAAAAGGACTCATGTTTAGCTGATCAACTGAAATGCTGCTTTTTAACTCTTTAAAGCCACTAGCTTCTTAAGAAGATAAGATGACCAAATATTAGAGCAAAGTGACTAGAAAGGGATAAATTGCATGCATCGGTACTGGCCTTTAACTACCAGACAGGGAACAACACTGTATTTAAGAGTTCTGGAACACCTGCCAAATGCTAGATATACTTAGCCATGCACACTGCAATGAAGGCAATCCAAATTTCTAGACTTCTGCTTTTCAAGCTGCCTGTAAGATGCAGCACACTGATGTTCTCTGTGAACTCTTACAACCTACAGCCACAAATGCTCTACCTTTTCTTCCCCCACTTTTCTTCATGCTGGAATACTTTTCACGGTAGCGCTTTACCAGCAACACAAAATTACAGCTCCTAGAATTCCTCATCTTACAGGTGGGCAGTTGAAAAAAAATCACAATTATACAGCATAAAACACACACCGAAATAGGACAAAAGACTAGCAAGTTTAACTTACGCTTCTAAAGTACAATAAAATCCATAATTACAGTACAAGCTGGCCTACATGACATCACTCACTCGCCAACTGACAGTAAATTCTGTTTCTCATCCTTCTTTATTCGTGGACGTCCAGGCTTCATTTTCAAAGGTGAAGTTGGAGTTTTCTGAGCAGCAGGCTGAATGAAATGAGCAAACAGCTCAGTCTGCTTCAACAGATACTCAAATCTGTTTGCTCTGTCTGTTTGCTGTTGACAAGAAAAATTAAGCGGAATGAGTGTGAGATGTTACAGTATGTAGTCGCTCAAAAGAAAAAGCTAACAAATGCTTTTTAAACAATATAGATTCACATTTCTTTATATACATACCTGAAACAGGACAGAAGATATGATTAAGATCAACAATGTAACTGCTGCTGACATATTCAATATTCTTACAAAATTGCGAGACAGACCTACGCTAAGGCTGCAATCTGGCTTTGGTACGAAGATTGCGTGAGTGTCCCTAGACATGGCCAGAATCCCATTAAGAACCATCTCCCATCAAAAGCTACAGTCCCACTCCCAGAAATTTACCCCCAACCCAACACACACGGGATTCTTCAATGAACTCGTTCACCTCGCCAACCTGGCAACAACTCTCTTCTGCCTGCTCAGTGAGATACACCACCTCACCCTGGTGTCAGATAAGCAAAAGAGCTGGCACGAAAGGCAGCGGAGGGGGCAGAAGAGCCCACAGCTAGAAGCCAGAACACCTACTTCATCAGCAGAGACCTCTTAGATATGCTCAGCCTAACTTGTCTGGCTGCCCCCTTTGATATGGGTCTCTGGTTTTGCTGTGCAGAAAAGATTACAGGAGACAATATTGGCATCTAAAAGGCTCAGTATCTTTGTGACAGGTTTCATCTGGAACCAACACACCTTCCCAAGGCCACATCAAGACTTCAGAACAGACAATCAAGACAGACAACAGTTCTAAGCTTAACAGCAACCACTCTGACATTCTGCCAGCTGCCACAGCATAACCTGGTATTTAGCAGTTACAGGAAGTCAGTTTTCTTACTAAAAAGGAACATATGTCCCAAAGTTCTGCAAGAGCAATGCCAGCTCTGTGAGTGTTCTCCTCTTTAAAGCAAGCAGTTCCTGCACTACGTAACAGACAGGAAGACAGGGGGTTAGAGAAGAAAGAGTCCAAGAAATAGATCTGAATGTACCACAGAAGTCAGACTCACTCTAACTGCAATGTAAACTTGATTGACACAGCTACAATTCACTTCCACTGAATTAAAGTTTTCCTGTCTATTCTTTATAGGGTTTTTAGGGTTTTTTTGTTTACTTCGCAACAGTTTCTGAAATTTAAACTACGTAAGATCTTACTGCTATCCAAATTGTCGACCCTGACTTTTAAGTATTGTTTCACTGGCTGTACAAAAGGGAAGTAGAAGAGTTACAAAGTGCAGCGTAAAAGTTTCCTCATTCTAAAATTTTAGTGAGGAATCTTCTGCGAGTTTTGGCACTGCACACACATCCTCACAACTCATTTTCATCGCGCTTATGGATGTTCCCTTAAGTGACTAAGAAACATCTATCTCTTTTACCCAGGACACAGAGAACAGGCTGTACTCTGCAACCTTGAGCTACCCCTCTACCAACAGAGAAACGTTTACTGTTTTCTTTTCCTACTTTACTACTGCAATAGTAAAATACATTCCTCCTTATAATTGTGCCTGTCTAGAGACCAGAAGAGACAACTCCAAGTTCACTTCCTTCAGTTTGCCAGGAAGTAGCACAAAGAGACAGCAGCAGAAGAGAACTGGGTTATTTTCAGTGGCAAGAAGAAACAACACAGGAAGCAGCAAATTATGAGAATCAGTTTCACTTTTCTATGAAGAAATTCCACAAGCAGTCACACACAGTGGAATTACGAAGAGGAAGGAAAAATAGAGAGAGAAACAGAGAAGAAGAATGTGATTAAGTGGTAAGAAGCGGACGGCTCCATCTCTTACATTCAGTATATTATAAAAACTAAAAAATAAGGAAAATAGTAAGTTTTCTCCTAAGCTGCGAAGCACACCATCACCCATCTTCAAAAGCTCAAGGACTCTATCTAGAGCTTCACAATGAACAAATTAAATGTTAGATAAAGCCAACAAAATCACTTTCATTCTCGACAAAATAAAAAGATTTAAAAGTTGGCCAAGGCTTAGTCAGGGCTTGTCCTAAACAGCAAACCTTTCTTCAGCCTCCTGTGAATTTTGAAACCTTTCATTGACTTTGACCCATAAACTGTACTGTTTGAAAAAAACTGCCTATTTTGAAGTTCTCCTACTAAAGCATATTTCAACTGAAAATGAATGCAGTGCCTACTCAAATCCATATGCCAAACCTTTCTTTTTACTGCTCCCCTCCCCAAATTGAAATTAATATACTTTTCCTTCAAAGGACTGCTACTCCTGCAGTTCAAAAATAAGTTTAGAATTATTTTCCTGTATTCGACAGTGATACAAAAAAGGTCCTAGATTTCAACTGACTCCATATATTGAGAAAGTAAGGTAGCGACCATTTAAATACTTATGGGTACTTTCCTAGAGGATCTTTCCATTCTGACTGAGAAAGTTAATACTAACTCTTCATAATCCCCCTTGCCTACAGGAAGGACAACTCTACAGCTAATTTCAAAGGCAACTTGACAACTTTTTATTACATTTTTTCCCCTTAGACATTAGAATATTTCCCAGTATATCATTCTTCTAAATCTAGAGCACCTCAAAGTTGCTAGGACTATACTTCCTAGAAACAGCAAAACACATTAACAGTTATTCCCACAAATGACTGCAATGGAAATGGAGAAAGGGAGGAGGGCCAGTGAACAAAATGCTAAAAAGGAAAAGGGTCTGAGGGTTTTTTTTCTGAATATTTTTTTGTTTCAAGTTAATTAAATATTTTTTAATAACTACAGAAAGTTTTATAAGTCCCACGAAGAGACTTCAAACAAGCAGAAAACTCAAGTCTATTTTAAGCAACTGTGTAAGTACTGGGTAGCTGTGCACCACCCCAAACAATGCATACCATTTTCTCTTCGTACGTAGGATCTGCTTCCTGGATTTCTTTTTGTTTTCCTGGTGATGCATCATCAAAAGACTCCTGAGATGAAAAAGAATTAGAAATAAATTATTTTCTGAACAAGGGAAGATACTCATGTAAAGGGGAATAAGATCGTTTCAAATTACTATCTATCCACATCAGATGGCACAGCCATCTTTTGCTGCTTTGATATAGTCAGCTTTCTATTACTTACTGTAAAATTACCTGGAGATGGATCAAAGATCCCTGCCAGAGGGCAAGGGACAGAGCTAGATCTCTGTAAGCTGATTTAGCTTCATCATTAAAGCATCACATCAATATGAATGAGAGAGACAGCTGTGGTCCAGGAGCTCGGCATGCCGTTTCTAGGGTGCTGAGCCAAAACACTCCTAAAGCTGGCTCCGGAGAGCTCTCTGAAAGAACTAGTTCCGGTCCCAAAGCAAGAGCAGTTTCAAGTTTTGTTCTTTTTTCCAGATTATCTCAATCCCTCATCGTTCTGTATCAAGGGAGCAAGTCTAAATGAGAACCTGGACTGCAGTTTTGTCCTGCAAGCAGACTAGGAATTTAGGCAAACTGCATTTTTCCTCCATTTAGCTTACTAAATCAACTAATTGTTGTTATGGTACCAATGGTATCACTACTAACATAAAAAGATGTTGGCTGGGAGGGGGCACCCCTCCTTCATCCCCTTCCTGTCAAATCTGTGACATACTGCCTTCAATTATTCCTCAGATAAAGGCTTTTTTATCCTTGTCTCTCCTGTTATTATGTTAACTCCTTCACCATCACCACCCATATATAATTCAATCTTCTGTTCTTAAAACTAAAAACAATAGCAAGATCCTTCCCTGGTAAACCACTTTAAGGCAATATATTACAAAATAATTCTTGAAAGGGTAAGAAAAACAAAAGAAATGCCTTCAAAATCATTATTAACCATCTGTTTAACTGAGCCACTAAGAACTGGGCTAAATTCAGTCTTTACTGGCAAACGTAGAACAAAGGAACAGGAAAGAAACCATCTGAAACAAAGACAGGCAAAACACGGGATGTTTGTGGGCGGGTGTTTCCTCACAAAACTCTGGCAGGTAAGGCGTGCGGAAACCGAAGAATCCCGCCACAAACCTTTCATTCACCAGTTAAAGTAGAAGTGAGCATAAAAAGTTATGGCTAAACATTTTCTAAACTCACACCCAAATCTTCTTACTCATGTTTCCCACCGGAATTAGCCACCACCGACCTACCAGTGAGCACAGGCACGGGACCGTTTGAACTTCTGTATGAAATTCATGTTTCTCCTGCAGTGCCTAACGCCTGAAACGCAGCAGCGCGCCACCTGATCTCCTCACGTGCAATAAAGATGACAAAACCTCGCAGTTTAGCCGGAGAGCAAGAAAAGCGGTCTCTTAGACCATCAGGACTACGGAGAGGCTATTTCAACTGAAATGTCACTTTACGCTAGGAAATCCCTTCCACATGCAAAAGGGAACTAACTCGGCAAGCCCAGAGAGAGCCCTCGCACACGGGGGTGCCTCAAGAGCACGCGTTTCACAGCCTCCACGCACTTAGCCCTGGCCCGGAATTGCCCTATTTTTTTGCAGGTTCGAGCAGGACTTATTACCCACAGTGCTTTGGCGACTTGCTCATCCCCAAAACATGGCATTTGCAAATTTATTTAGATCAAGTAGGTTGGACTGCGCGGGATGACTCACGAGTACAAAACACCATCCAGCGCTGAAAGCAGGACCAACCAGTTCCCCTCCTATCGTTAAAGAAACCAGGCTGCGATAAAAAAAAAAAAAAATTGCATCTCCAGGCTATCACTCAAACTCAACCCCCCCCCTTGAAATTTCTGGAATAAGCACCTGTTGCCAAAAAACCAAAAAAAATATACAAAAAACAACAACCCTGCGAACAACCTCCCACCGAGGGGAAAAGAAAAAAAAAAAAAAAAGTTTTGCACGGCTTTATGAGAGAGGAAACGTTACTGCTTTTTAGAATAGGGACGTGCTTATCGCCGAAGCAGGAAGCGCCACCGACGGGAAGGCTTCCCAGGGAGGAAGGAGAGGAGAGAAAGGCCACTTGCCAGGAGCGGAGCCCACCGAGATCTCCCCCGTGTGCGTCTGCT
>JAHREE010000567.1:1930304-1973244 GCA_033628505.1 Tringa tobata
GAATAGGATTTCTCAACTAAAAACAAATTTACTGACTTTCCCACTGCTTGTTTTCATGTCTTATGACAGATGAAAACACGGTCCCTGAGCTTTGTTGAAGGCTTTTCTCTGCATTCAGGGAGACTGCTTTAACTTTTAAATATACGCAGCAGCAGCGGATAGTAAATTGTATTAATTTAGCCACCTATACTATTCCAGCATAGTCTTGTGTCCAGTTTGAATCTGTTCTGCCTCATTTTCTGCCCCCTTCTCTTCCAGCATTGCTTCAGATGACACAGTGCTGCTGTCTGTGTGATGTGAAGTGAAGCTCGGAGGTGGGAAGCAAGCTACACTTTTTCACTCCCCACTTTGCACTCTTTTGTCTCCCCTGCAAAGCACTCGAAGAAAACCACAGGCAGAGGATCATTGAGGAAGAAAAGTGGGGTAGAAGGTCCTTGGGAAGGAGTCAGGTATTTGGGAAGAGAGGTGAGGATGTTTCAGTACCTTCCACACCGTCTTTTATAATCAGACTAAAATCGCTAGGTAAGATCTGGTTTGGCGGAGAAGGTGAGACAAGTTAGTAAGGGGAGAAGGGAGAAAAGCACCACCTCCACCCAAATTTCAGTGATCCTTGGCCATCCAGCAAAAAAATCCAGCAACATGTCAGTGGGTGGTGGTGTGATAGTCGTATGCCTGGTATATAAAAAGATTAATATGGACAATTCTATGATTCATCTCTACTTCAAAATTGTTTCTCTTCCTGGCTGCTGCTTTAGCTTCTC
This sequence comes from Tringa tobata, assembly GCA_033628505.1. Taxonomy (NCBI): domain Eukaryota; kingdom Metazoa; phylum Chordata; class Aves; order Charadriiformes; family Scolopacidae; genus Tringa; species Tringa tobata. The sequence goes on from JAHREE010000567.1 coordinate 1,931,066, forward strand.
CATTTCCCTTACTTCTGAGAAACTCTGCCTTAACCATAGAGGTAAAATAATTTTTGCTTAAATTTCAAAGTTAATATGAAAGAAAATACCAGTCCCAAATATTTCATTCGCAAAAGGTGAAACATCAAAAATATTCCAAGTCAAAACCTGAATTCCACAATAGAAACAGGATTTTTTTCCTGTCAGGTAGGAGTAGGAGAAAAAAAGAAAAAAGAAAAAAAAATTACTCTTGCAGTTGTATCCAACCTGCGGTATCATATGAGTATTTTTGAATAACCCTAACAGAATAGTAATAAAATACACTTTTATGGACCCAAATGCTTCTGAACAGATGTTTCACTTCTCAACAAAAAAATCCTAACTCTAGCTCTAATTCATCCATTATTCCAGTCTTCAGTATTACTCACTTGGAGTTGCCATGAACCCTGTATCACCGCAAGAGAGCAATATCACCAGGAGTCAACTCCTACATCAGAATTTTAGACAAGCTATTTCCAAGTGAAGAGAACCACGCTGTGAAACAGCAGAAAGAGTTACTGAAATCTCTGTGATGCTCAGAAAAGGCCCAACAAGAGGCAAAAATAAAGCAAACTGCAAGACTTCTAACAAGTACAGATGGCAGGCATAATATATATAAAAAAAAAAGTTTCTAAATTTCTTAAAATCCTTAAAGCAGAACAGAAGACTACGCAAAAAAAAAACCCAACCAAAGAGAGAAGAGGACTTTTCCAAGTTACCGTGAAGACGCTCGTTAACACACAAAATCCTAACAGTCAATACAGAGCCCAAATTTGGAGACCTTAAATTAACAGCAACCAGCGGCACACAGAAGCTCATGACAGGGGTTACTAATGTGCTAAACGCCAACATACGGTCAAATACAAAATAAAGCAAAAAACCCTCCCTCAGCCAGTACCACACTGTAGAGACAACTAATTATTAACATGCTTATGAATTTAGTAAAGAACCGTTTAATTACAGATTTTTTTTTTGTCAAATCTCTCAGGCGACGTCTTTCAATTTTGTTGCTCAGTTGTGTAATCGTAACTTTTAATTAATATTCTTTAGACGACTTCTTGTTAAACAAGAAATGGAAACACCACAAGTAAGAGCAACTCTAAATGATACTATTAACTGTGCAGCAATTATGCTAATAGCCATCGTCGCACATACATCAACACTGTAAATCTTCCCAAAGTTTGGGAAATGAAAGGAATGAAACAGAGTCGTTTGTGGTCACACCATCAGACACATGGCAGTCACTTGGATTCAAGAAGGTAGGAGAGGGAGGAGGGTCTGGTTTGCATTCACATCTTCGGGGGTTTTGTTGTTTTTTTTTTTTTTTTTTAAGTTTAGTTGAAAATGCAAAAGTAGAACACTAGACAAGCGAGATTAAATACTGCCAGTTTTTCTAGCCCCTCACGGCGCTGACGGAGTATCCCATCCAAAGCTAAATATAATTAGGCCTATTTCAAAGCTATCACTCCTCTGTCACTGTCATTTTTCTTCCAGTCTCAGATTTATGGTGTTGCAGGCAACACATGATACATACACACACACAGAACCAGCAGCCAAATCAGCCATCCAAATCATGCCATGTTTGTTAAAAAACAAATTAAAAAAAAAATATCTCTGCCCACCAACAGAGGTACAGCTTCACCAATAATTGATAACACACCGATCTGCACTGTTAAAAAAAACAACACACACACATAAAAATTAACATATGCAATAGATATTATACCCTGATTTCAGTAGATTCCTAATTGCAATGCAAACAATATTTTAGAGTTTACCCCACGTAAGTGTATAAATTTCTACCCATGTGCTCTTTAAATTTTGAATACTGTGAAGATGACATTGAAGTTGTTCAAATTACAGTGCAGCCATCCCAGCAAAATCAGTGTTCCGTACAAATTAAACAGCACTGAGTTCATCTGCAGTGCTTAAACAAACCCTAATGCCCGTTGTAAGCCTACTGTGTTTTAGGTCCGTCTTCAAAAAGCAGAGTACAAAAATAGCGACGTGCGAAGAGTTTTTTCACGTTTTGCACAAACCAGTGAAAATCCGGTAACTGCAACACAGACTCTGCTTGCGTCCGGTTTAAAAGAAGGCCTTCCATCAATAAAATTTATCCATGAAAAAAAAAAAACCCAACCCCACATAGTGTCAACTGCTGATACTTATTACGGAAATCCTCCAAGAACGGAGATTCTCTAACAGGCAGCACTCGCACAGAAGAAACCCGGAATAAATGAATTGCTTTCAGGTTTTATTTGCATGCTGCCGTGACTGGGAAGGCTCAACCAAAACGCAAAAAACACGTGGGGTTTTTTTTTAATACGTAAAATACGTTTTTATAGATAAAACAACACACACTTCATTACGCACACAGTTCCTTCCCTTTTGGAAATCCAGATTCTCCTCCCACCCAGTGGTCAGGTTCCCCCCCGGGACTCTGTTTCCCTGCACCCATGAAGTTCACTTCTGGGCAGACGGAACAACCGGAGCGAGACAGTGCGAGCACAGGCAAAAGTCACTTCCTCCATCTACTGGCACGGCCGTTAAGCCACCTGACTTCCTCCTGGCACTGTCATTCCTACAGCAAAGAAAGGTTTTAAGAAGCTGGATACAAACCCTGGATGTCACTGAAAGATAGGGACCAACGGGAAAAGAGAGTTTTCTTAAGCCAGACTTAATACTTTAACTTTTATAGTTAAAATACATCTGCAGTTTTATCCCTGAAAGTAACAGTTCTAGTGGGATTTCCACATATACACAGGTATCTGCCTGTACATGCAAATTTGCTACATCAAGGCCTCTGCCACAGCATCTTAATCCGATTTCCGTGGTTTTCTTGTCTTTCTTATTCTGCTGTGTTCCTTTTCAGTTGGGACACGAGACAATTTTCCCCATAGTGTTTAGATATTTAAACAAATACTCATGAAAGATTTTGAAAAACACTTAAGACACTTAACTCATTTTGACAAGTATCTGCCCCCTACTTTCCTCTGACTACAGTATCACAATAAATAGTGGACATACAGGGGCTTCCTGTACAGTTTTTGTTGCAAAAATGGTGGTGTGTACTTATGTGTGCTGTAGACTATGCTTGCTTTGTGCCACATGTATGTTCCAAGTCCTTGATATTAGACATGAATACACATTTTGTATTAGGCTCTATTCACTTCTTTTGACTTACTAGTTTGTATACATCATCTGAATTCCTTTCTGCATTAGTGATTACTCTGAATAACAACAGAGATAATTTGTTATGTTAAAAAAAAACTTCTGCTCATTCATGAAAAACAGAGCAGCTATTATAAAAGTAATTATTTTTCAAACCTTGTCTAATTGAACAGAACATTTGGGAAAAAACCTCAGAAAGACACAGGAAATTAAAGTAAGACTTCACTGAAGAACTGAGTGTCTCAGGTAACCTGTGACAGCATGTATTCAGATCATTATGGTGCAGGGGAGATAAAAAAATCCTAAAAGAAAAAAATCTGACAGGTTGTGTGCTCGGAACTGGTACAGTTTTAGAGAAGTACCTGACCAAAAGGGAGTCAGTCAGGCAAAATTCTTTCAGCAGCCCTCAGCAGAAAGCCCCAGCCAACAGAACTGACGGCATCCAGAAAGGATGCTTTCTGAAGGAAACGGAAAAGGTCCGCGTGGCTGCAGGTTACCTGAAGGTAGTCAGACTATAGAAGATACTAAACAAAGATATAAAGATATACAGTTGAAATCAAGTGCTTTTTTTTTTTTTTTAGGGCTGAGCAGTTATTTTGTTTTTTGTTTTGTTTTGTGTTTTGTTTTTTTTTAAAGGAGAATTTAATCCCATTTACAGACCATTAGCTGCTTGTTTAATTTAAAGTTTCCATCTTCCTACACAATGCACCTACTAAAAGAAAACCTCAAGAAAGATCCTAGAACTACCAATTGGAAATTTATTCCTAAATATTTATGCAAGTACGCCTTGACAAAGAAAAAAAATAAAAAAATTGAAGCTACTAATGAACCTGTGTGGCCAGTCACACACCAAAAAGCGCATCATCACAAAATTAGGTCGGGAATAAGCTCACACAAAACCATCTCACAGTTCTAGACCAGACCTGACCATAAATCAGCACCTATTCAGCTTCTTGCCAAGGTCTTCTGAGAAGACTATATCCCAGGGCAGCTTGGATGGCTGCGCTCAAGAGAGGGTGGGAGCCAACATTTTCTGATCCTTAGTCCCATACTTTAAAAGACGGCTCTCCTCCTGGTACACCAAATGCAAAGATACTTCACAAAAAACATAGACCACAGATACTGCTGCAAAAAACTGCGGGTGAACAATTAAATTCACAGCGAGAGGCAGCACAGCCTGTAAAGGCTCATACCAAGTGTATCCCAACCCTGAATTTTATCCCATTCTTTTACAAGGGAGAAACAAAACCACCACCGACCAACCCTCTCCAAAACTAAGTTTTTGCTTCAACCCCTGGTATACCTTTTAAGGGCACCGCTTGTTGGTGCCTCTCGAGCGCTGGCCACAGAATTTCTGTCTCCACTTCTCAGCTGAGCGCTGGAACCAGGGGTAGCTGCACTCCACAGCATGCAAGGGGAAGGGAGCTCAATGCAAGGCAGATCAGAGGCTAAGTCCTGGCCTTGGTTGGCTCCTTTACTGTCTTCCTTCTTTATAAAAAAGTTCTTTCAGAGCTAAGTCTATTCCATGCTCCCTCATATTGAGCTGTCGGTAAGCAGAGCTAGTGGTAAAAATGCCTTCACGTCTTCAGGATCATCACTTCTTTCATTTGTGCAGGAAAAAAATAGTTAAAACACAAACAGTATTTTTAGAATTTAGTTTCTAAGCTCATATTTACATAACCGAGTAGAAATTAGATTATTTTGAAGAAGTTCTTGGGCCTTTCACTTATTTAAAACAGTATACACTGGTGCCTTGACTATTAAAGTCTGCTCCTCAAAAGATTGTGCAATGGAGTTGTGTGCCTGGGGAGCCTCCAACCCTGTTACATTTAACGCCATTTAAAAATACTGCTCCATGCCTAACTAGAGGTTATGGACCCTAAGTCGGAACACCACTTGTTTCAAATTTTTAGTCTCAAATATGACTTTTTAAAAAGTAACAAAATATGTACACCGTTATTCCATGTATAACTATGGACACAACCTCAGCAGAGGTTTGAATCACCCATCTTGATGCAATTAACTCCAGGCTTATATTGAGGTACTCCAGCAGGCCAGTCTGAGGCTTCTCTAAAACTCCCAGGCTAGCATCCTTCACCACTAACAGGTCAGGGGAAAAAATCCTAAACAAACATTTCGATTAGCCAGCATAGCTTACAAGTGTGTAATTCCAGAGCACAAGTGCACAGAAAGAAGTAGTGATTCTTTCCTCTAGAGTATATTCCCTGAAAATAGCATTAAAATCCCTATGAAATAATTTAAAGTCTGGTAGGAATTCAGGAAAAATAAGGCATAATAATACATTCCTATTATTCTGGCCATCTGATTAAAAGAAAATAAATATGAAGTGAAGGCAACTTTCAGCTGGCCAGTTATATTTGCTTCCATTCAGTACCAAAGATCAGCTTTCCAGATATCAACATATTTTCTGCAAACAGGGTTTTAGAATAGAACACTTCCCAATAGAAGTGTTGTTCCCTGGGCATCTAGTGGCCCTGTTAGGTTATACAGTTAGTCGCTACCTAGTCACAGCTGGTTCAAGAACAGCTCAACTCTCCTGCAATGTCTACAGCTAATCTTGAATAAAACATCGAGATGCCCTACTACTTTGTATTGTGCTTTTTAAACATCGTCAGAAGTCTGGATTTCCACACCTTCTCCCAAACTGCAGTCTGGGTAGCCTGTGCAAGCCCCACACAGGCACACTAGCACCCAACACTAGCCAAAAAGAAGCTTGAACAGCATTTAATAAAATCTTATTATAATAATAGTAAGATTGGCTTTTTTTCAAAATTGATGTGACACGCATTTTCTTATTGTTTCATTGCAGATAGAACTTACCTGGAAAAGGCTTGGCAACAGTGATGGATCCTGTAAGAATCTTCGAGAGTGAATCACGATGATTACTACAAATGATGATTTTATAACTGCAAGAAAATTTTGAGAGTCTCCATTTTAACTTTGTATTTTATGTTCTAAACTGTATGGATTTTTTTTTTTCTATTCCACTTTACCATAGCAAACTAAAATATTTCAAAATTATCAAGTTTTTCTAACATTTACATTTTGTTCTTAAACACAAGTAAAAGGCATTGGCCCATGCCTTGTCATTTAGAAACTGAAAAATAATTCTACTGCCTTATTAAATTTGGCATCACAGTGAAATACTTATTTTGCAAGTTGGTTTTAGCAAAATGTTTAGCATTTTTTGTGTGTGTACACTGCAGTTTACACAACTGTGCAATTTGGCTAACTTTTTTCTTATAAAAAAAGCTTGAGCAAACATAGATCGTCCCTTTCAAACAAAATATGGGAATTTTCTTTTAAAGACCATCTAAAAAGAAAACCACAGGCATCAGAACAGTCCAGCTCGGTTTATCTAACAACGAGATGGCAAAAGCCTTTCAAACTACTTTTGTCACTGGAAATTAAAATCAAGGATGCTGAACCATAAACATATACCAGGAAACTTTTAATGTCAAAGACGTCATTCATAACCATCTCAAGCACCTTTTCTTTTTGTCTCACTCTGCACCTCCTCAGGTTGAGGCCCGCACCCAAATTGCTTGTTCAGTTAAAACAAAGGCAAACAAAAACCTTACGACTTGGTATTTTGCTTGTCTGCACCCAGTCAACACAATGTTTTTGTGGAATAATTGCTGGACAAGCACTTTTTTTTTTTTTTGGTGGTCAAGGACTACATAAGTATTCCCACGTCCTAAGACAGACAACAAGAAATTAACCTTACAAAGTGGTGTTTGGTGCAGTACCCAGAGATCAAGAGCAGATGCCAGAAATTTGGAGGATAATCTCCAAATTTAAGTTTGCCTGTGGATAGTGCTCAGCTTCGTAAGAGCTGTAGATGTAAAACATCCAAACAGATTAAGTGATATTATTGCTTTCTAAAATTGCACACTGATACTGTATGGCAATACCTTTTTCTCAAGGAAATAAATATCCTTTGGCTTTTCTATCCTTTGGCTTTTCATGACACAAACCTCCATAGAAAAGGAAGGAATGAAAGGTTTGTCCAGGGCTGCTAAGTTTCCAAAGTTGTTTTGCAAGTCTACAATCTAGATATAAATTGACTGCCGCAGTCAGTAATAGCTAAGTTTAAATTTCCCTGCAATAAAAATCTTGCTTAGCTCATAGTGCACTGTGAAAGGCATAGAGCTGCCCATCATTCCCTATTTAGCTACACGAAGCAATGAATTCTAAATTTCTTAATTAAAACAACAAGACTGTAATTTGTCTGTACACCCTACGTGTGGCACTGTCACAACTGCCATAGGTGAATGGATTATTAATTTTTTTTATTTTTAAACATTGATACAAATCTCAGTAAAGTAAAGAAGACTAATGATCACATTTTTATCTTTTCATCTTTTTCAATGTCACTACAATTTTTAGCAGAACAGCTGTGTGTTTGCACCTGCATTTTATGAGATAATAGTGATTGTGTGACAGCACGTAAACGCCTGGCATTAGTACTTACCAGAGAACATGTTGTTCAGATTATAGCATAAAGTGATACCAAACTATCTTTAGTCAATCTTAGCGTAGAAGACACTAAGTTTTTCTTTTGATTTTTGTGAGCAAGATTCTGTGTATTACACACATATATTTTCAGTTTAACATGACTCTTGTTTATGACATACGCAGCAAAGAAAACTACATTCACGACTGGTGACATACTGTTTTAGTGAAACAAGAACAAACTTACCTGTTTGGAAAAGAACAGTTGACCAACAGCACTCACAAACTACCTCCGCACCGATATCTACTGGAGTTGCCACCAGCACCCATCGCTCTAACTAGAACGTCCTCACAAAGGTAGTAACTGGAAGTTACACAAGACTCAACATCAGTCCAGCTTGCTTTCTACCGCCTACAATTCTAGGATTCACATATTCAATTTCATATTCACACCCTTAGACTACCCAAGAGTTCAGACAGACCTGCAGCCTGAAGGCGCATTCTAGCTTTATAGGCGAAAATGAGATACATCATCCAGAGTTAGTATCGTGCCTCTGATTCCGAGCATATTTAAGACAACGAGTATATATAGAGAAAATATGGAGAAAACTGCTGAGAAATCTAATTAGAGAAATTTTAGACTATTACTTAAACAGAATTATTCTCTCTACACAGGCTGAAACCTGCTGTTTTCCCTAAGAGAAAGCAGGCAAAAAAGCCTAGAAATTAAGAGTGGATTCTCAATCGTAATAACAATTAACATCGTGAATGCTGCCAAATTTGAAATGAAGAAAGAATAACTGTAATCTATTCATCAAGGACCGATATCAACAAACTTGGAGCAAACCCACCTTGTATCGCTACCTCAACAACAGGCCAGCTTAGGAAACCAATTCTTTTAGGCATTTATACTTCACTATCAGAGATGCTCACAACATCTGAAAAAATAGAATAGGTATCTAAATATAAGTATCACTGCTCGATTACAAAAACTCAGAGAGTTTTAAACATAATACATAGTTGTGTAGTTGGTAAATGTTTCACAGACAGATGGGCTAGGGATATGTAAAAGATGAGCAGCCCTTCTGAACTTGATCCCTCAAATTCTCCTTTGTATTGAGAGAATAAAGAAATACAACTTAGACATAACCCAAGATCATCTTAACTCCTTGGATGCATACATGGTGCGGGAGTCCACCGCATGGATTCTTCTCCCCAGTGACAAGCACTGAAACAATTATGTAGGATAAACAGCGAAGTGATTATCTAACCACATCTGTTAATGAATTACAGGCATCTCAGCAGTAGAGATGCACTGCTGTCACTGCACTGATAAAATGCTTAAAGCCAGCATCCTAAAACAAAACTATAATTACATTAGCTACCAAGTACTCACCATGCCCATGGGTGCTTCAACTGTCGCATCAGCGAGGAAAAGTTTATTATTTGACAGAAACACCATTAAAGCAGATTTTGTTTTTTTTAAGGATTTGAACTACTTTTGATTGAGCCATCAAGGTCTCCTGGCTCATGTCACCTCTTCTGGCTCCCAGAATGCTGGGAATTCAGATTATTTAGCTGCTTGGTGTAGGGTTTTAAATCAGAGATTAAATTTCAAAGTTATTTTAGCCGTACATCTTTTTGAGAGGTAATCTACAATTTTGAAGAAGCGTGGTTGGTATCTAGACGCCTTCACAGATGCATTAACATTGGTTTGCTGGTTCACAGGACAGAGTTTACACATCAAAACTGAACAACTTGATTTATTTAAAATTCACCTCAAAATGCATTGTGTTTAGTTTCTTTTTTAAAATGAACATTCAAAGCATCAAAATATTACTAATTTAAAAAGAACCTTTGTTAAGAATAAGGTATTTTACATACTGTATAGATTGTGGCTGTGAGGGGAGAGAAACAACCAATGGTAGATTAGGCACAGTACTAAGGCCGACATGCCAGAAAACAACACAGCTCTATGCTCAAACTTTCAAATGATGCGGACAAAATAAAACAATTGGGTGGGGAAATGAAACCAACCCCTTACTTGAGGGTGTTTGTGTAAAAAAAAAAAAAAAAAAAAGTGTTAGTAAGTTTTCTATCTAGACCTAACTCAGTCACGTATTTAAAGAACTCTATCTTCTTCCAAATAACAAAAAATGTTCCTAAACCAAGGCAGATATTATTTGGAACTGGCATAGTAAAATAAAGGATCACAGTATACAGAGCTTAAAATCCTGTACCAGGGAAGAACAACAAGTGGTTTACAAGGGGATCATTTAAGTATATTATCTAATTTTTAAAAACAGAGATATAAAATACCAGTTGCATAGGGATTTAAATATAAGGCCAAGCAGGAGATTAAAGTAAAATAGAGATCATAAGAAGGGCACTATGGTGTCAAAACATAGTATTTCCATTTGAATTAATGTCTAATTCAAAATCACAGTATTTTGCTAGTACTACAAACAGTGAATGTCAAACTGTCCCATTAATCTTGAACTGAAAACTGACATTAGAACTTCTAAATAGTACAAAACTAAAGCTCATTGTCTAAACCTGATCAGTGTATTAGCACAACAGTGCTTGGTACGTACCTGATTTATATACTCTACCTTCTGTAAATAATATAAAGGTTATTTCTTGTTAATAAGTGTGAGATCACAATATTACTGCATGCCATCAGTGGTTTGCAGGCTTACTTGATATTTAATTATTCAGTCTTTAAAAGTGTAAGATCCCACCCTGCAGAATCTTCACCCATTGAACACAGAACACTGTCATTAATAAAATACAATAGAAGTTCCACCACTAACAACTAACATATAAGCTGGGATTGTAGGGCTAAACCCAGTACAGTTCATTATTATTAACTCACAGCAATTTTTGTTAGGAAGGTAACCTGTAGACTTCCACATAATCTTGCGTGTATTAAATATAAACAAGTATGTAACTAACGGCTGTCTCTTGGCATTTCAAGTAGATTATTCAATTGTGAAAGTATTTCCGCAAAAATCAATTTAAAGTTGTTAAAATGAAGTTCAAATATTAATTTCTGTATCTACACGTAGCTTAATTAACCTAAAATTGTAAGGAATAGTAGTGTAAGAAAAAAAACCCAAAACATTCTCCAGATGAATTAGGTGTTAAGGTACTAACTGGGAATACCTGAACCAACATGGTAACTGAAAAAGTGCATAAACATAGTAATACTACAAATGTGTTAACTATAGAACAAAAGGTTTTCTGAAAGCTAAGCAATACTATTTTACATGTTATTTACAGGTTTCAATTTTTCCAGAGACCACAGAGCCAATTTATGATCTTAAAATTCCTTTGATATATTCAAAGTGTCCTTTGGCTTCCACCATTATTGGGTCAAGAACCTATTCACACAGCAGTGAATCAGGTACTGTGCAGTCGAACAACACTGCCACTGTGGTTCTGTAATTCTTCAAAATTCACTTCTTTCTGTTCTTTAAAGAAAAAGCAGTGTTTTCATTTCACGCTTTTCGTAGGTGTTTCAGATTCTGTAGACTGTCTCCCATCAGTCCATGCCTCTCGTGTGCTCTTCAGTGCTAGTGTTTTCTGCTGGTCAACCACAACATAATCAACTCTTTCGTCTGCCACGCTGCTGCCTGAACCACTGCTCTTTTTCTGGGAAAGGCAAGGGAAAGTGAAAGACGTATGTTAAAATAAAGTAACAACAAAAAGTAAGTAGATGTCCCGAACTGGTATAGAACAAACACAGGTTTCCCTGAAAGGTCCAACATAGGCACTCCGATTGACCATTTGACAAACTAGTTAAGATGATCTTGCTGGAGGCTCCCTCTTTCTCAGCAACTACTTGTGAAGAAGTTTTAAACTCATTTTTAAAGAAGAAGAAGTTTTAAACAGAAACGCAAGAGTTGATTATTTGCTTACCTTACGAGGTGGGGTAGATTTTCCCGAATCTAAGTCCAGATCTAAATATTCTACTTGTTTATCTCCTTTAGGTTTTACCATAGGGCTGCTTCCTCCATCAAGACTGTTGCTTCCAAACAAATTCTGAAATTATAATACAAATAACTTCAGCTACAAACATACATGCTAATGGTCCACATTATCAAATACGCTTACTATAAACTGCCAAAATATTAAAGGTTAAAGAACTGACCGAGAGCTCTTGCAATTGGCTAAACCATGCAAATTTTATTGAGATTGTATAACAAGGGGATGTTTTCTAAATCAAAACTGGGGCAGAGTTGAAAGCTAACAGGGGAAAAGACCCCAAAAACCAACCCCCCAAATTTCAGGTTGCCACCAAACCAATCTGTGCCTTCCACCTAATGTCCCTTTCATATCATAAGAATGGAGTGTGGTCTGTTCTTTTTAAATGAAGTTGTTACATCTCAAATTTAACATTACTTAATTACAAATTTTTTTATCTCATTAAATTGCTGTTAAATACCTTACAAGAATTTCAGCCTTATGAGAGTGACAAAACTTCAAATGAAACTTCTACATTTCATTCAAAAGCCATCATGATTAAGCTGATAATCAAAAAGAATTATTTAATTGATAAGATCAAAAGATTAAAACTTTGGAAAATTTGTGTAGGGCTGTCTGAACTGAAGTTGCATTGTATATACCTAAATTTCAATTAGCCCAGACTTTTACAACCTCACCTCCTCTGTCCTCTCCCAGCCTGATCCCTCCCTCTTAACAGGTGTTATAGGAACAGTACAATAGAAGGACTCTTCTCTAAAAGATAAAGAAAAAAAAGGAAGACAGAGGGCAGCAGTCAGCAAAAAATGAAGAGGAAGGCAGAAGGAAAGACAGAAGGGTAAGGCTGACAGCAACTTGAAAGAAAAAGCAGAATATTGCTGATTTTATTAAATAAAACATAAGTATGACATGTCCAAACAAGATGCTTCAAAGCTGATGACAGAAAAAGATGAAAAACTATGGACTCCTTTCTAAGATGCAGTTGGAACAAATAAAAATTTCCAAAATGTCTACGTAATTGGCACATTTTAAAACAAAGCTCTTGAGATATCTGGAAACGTTCAGGTTCCCTAGGAAGTAAAATATTTTATGGGTTAATGCTTAGTGGGCTGGGCTTTTAAAATTGAAGTCATCCATTATATCTGTATCGTCCAACTCATTTAAGTGGTAACAAGGACAAACACAAACAACTAAGACAAAGTTCATTTTTGTTGCCCAAATTATCTAAGCAAATTTCTACATATTTAACATACAAAAACCAGATTCTGTATCAATGTTTCCAGCATAAATAAAAAAACCTCTTTAAACAAAAAATAATCTGCTGTTTCAAACAAACCAGACAGGCAGAAGGTATGCATTAGAAAACAGAAACTTTAATTTTACATGAGTGAAAACGAAAGGAAATCTGCAGAACAACCTTAAAGAATGAACGGTGCAAGCAAACGGAAGATGTTAATGACAGGCCGTCTGAGCTGTGGTATTAATTATACCATCCTTGGACTGACGTTAACCCCCTGGAACGGCACCGTAGGAATCAAGAGAAATTCCCCCATTTGACCTGCCGTTCCGCTGCGGGGGGGAGAGAACTGTGGGCACGGGCGGTTCTAGACCTTTTGTGTGAAACGGGGTGTTTTCTTGCCTCTGTAAAAAACAGGAGGTTACCAACGACTTACCAACGCCCCTTGCAAAGAGAGGGGGGCCAAGTTTTTACGCTCCCCACTGCTGAAGAGCTGCCGGGCAGGTCGGACACGCTGCCAAGCTCAGGGCAGGATGCTCTGCAGGCTGGGGAGCTTGCACCGAGTCAGAGCTGCCGCGGAGAAATCGGCAGGATTTGAGGTTCAGGGGGGGTCCTAAGAGGCAGCAATGGTGAGCTGGAGGTGGAGGAGATCGGGGAGGGTCCCCAGGGCAGCAGGGGACGGGGAAGCAAAGCAGCGCTGGCGAGAGGAGGAGAGTCGGGGGTGTAGGGAAACGGGCGAGCACATGCCGTGTAAGAGGGCAGACAAACGGACAGAACAAAAAGAAGGTGCCAGACAGGCCCTCCCCGAAGAAGGTCTTTCATAACGCGTGAAAGATGAAAAATGCTGCTGTGTTCCCTCGCTAACAACCCAAGCTGTAACGATGCGGCAAACGCATTGAACTATATTGAACAAAAAGCTGAGGTTAAGATACAGGTTTTCCTGCTTTAGGGATATTCTGGCTCACATTTCAGTTTAGGCCCAGGTCTACTGCTACTCTCTTACTTTAAAACACTAGTATTGGTCCTTCTTTGTCTCTCCCTCCTTCCCCCCTCAACCAAACAAAACCCACAGCACGCATCATTAACTTTTCCTAAGTAGCCCTTCTCTTGCTGCACTGCAAGCTGAATATCTGAAGCTTTATTATCTGAGAAAGCTCTCCCCCCAGAGGGGAAAAAATACAGATATTCAATACACAAAGACCTCGCCTATCCTCTTTTTTGAAAGCAGCCTAATAAAAGTACACATAGCTCAGTTTTTATAGAATGTAAACAACAAGTATCAATCCTTTTTTTCCCCTGTTCCTTCCACATTTCTTGGAAGATGTGCTTTTAATAAAGGTTTTTAAGTCTGTCTCAGAGGTCTTAAGACAGTTATTTCCCTTGATGTCATATTATTGAACTGGTGCATAGCCCAGGACAAGCAATTACAGACAAGAGAAGATAGTTTCTGGCGAAGAGGAAGAAAAAAAAAAGTCACATATTGAACTGTTTTGTACACTAGATACATATACTAACCATTCTCTTTACATATTATTATGCTCTTAACTTCTTCAGTGAAATCTTACCAAAATTACAGTTTTTCTATGGAGGTTTTTTTATTATTATTATTTTGATCTAGAAGTATAAAGGGAGCGATGCTGAGTGGAAGGAGTTGTGTTTGCATGATTTAAAAGTAAGGACTGCACAGGAAGAGAGTAGTTAAGACGTAGATTTTACATACTGGGTCTTCAGTGGACTGATTTGGATTCATGGATACATAATTCTCTTCACTGTCGTGCGAGTCACTGCTGGAAGTTGTGCTATGAACTGAATCCGGTCTGGGAGACATGGGAAACCTGGAGGAGCTAATTACCAGGAATTATTTTACAAACAATACATCTCGAATATCTTAAACCTCCTGGTAAACAACAAAAATAAGCATATTAGAGCTGAAATTTTTCACTCAAGTTCACTAGTGTGACATTTTTTAATTATACATAGTCCCTTATATTTAATACTACAAAATAAAAATCCGCATGGACACACTTTGTTTCAATGCACAGGTGCATATATATGCATAGGCACACACATATAGACACACACTTCCAAAGGAAACCTCAATTTGTATTACACAGGCTAAAATATACTACGGATGTACACACATTTATTAACACTCCAGTCAACAAAAACAATCCGAAAGAGGAAAAGCTAAGAAACTTACTCTCGTGCAAAGCTTCTGGTGATAGGAGATCTAACAGGGGCTTGCAATTCTTCCCATTCAGGCAGAGGTTTTATTTCTAGTGGAGCTGGTTTTGCTATATAAGAAACAGAGAATCTTAAAGCACAGAACACACCTAAACAAACATTTAATATAAAAAAATTAATAAAAAAATTTAATAGCTTTTCAAAGGCTAAACACCAAAAAAACCCAAACTATTTTTTTAAATAGTAAACACTAGTTAGGAAAAGGAAACATTGCTCAGTTCTCAGAAAGCCATGACATTTTACATTATATTTTTATTTTTTCGGGTACTGAAAAGCAACATCAATTAGAAAAAAACCCCACAATTTAAGAATTTTGCAAGATACACTTGTACGTAGAGAGACTCTGAAAATGGCAGTATCATGTTCTATCTTTATTCTGCCACAATGACTTGTTGAACTGACGAGCCCGGCATGGGGCTGATGGACTGTTTCAGCTTAAACTATCAGCAGAGCCAACTCCAGGTACTTTTCTTGGCTCACTGACAATTGTTATGATGCAAACTCTGGCCTCCCTGCACACACGTGCCCTTACTGACGAGGCTTCACAGCTCGAAGTGTGGGCACAATCTGCAGCTAAGCAAAAGTGAGAGATGAGCCAACAGCCAGCTTCAGTTCCAAGAGCTGCCTCGGTGCTTATCAACAGACCAGCAGAGTAGCTGCGTGTTCCTGACGTTAATGACAGCTAACATTGGTCTAAAAAAGGTGCCATTTTTAAATTCCATTTTCAGAACAGACCCACAGACAGAGCACTAGTGAGAAACGCGTGATCCCTCCCTCCAGATTGTAAATTTCATCCCTCCTAAATGTTACCAAAAAAAAAAAGGTATAATCTATTCTATCATAGGACTTGCAGGGGAAAAAAAAATAATCACATACAGTAAACTGCTGTCAAAGTTTGACTCTCAACTTTATCCTCCCTAAAACTGTTTTTAGAAAATAAAATGCCATGTCATTCTACCAACACCCCTTCCTCTCCTCGCCCTTCCCGCCCCCCGTCAGTTTTCTGCCCGTTAGCAGATTTATCAAGTTCAAATGTCAGGCATGTAGCACTGGTTCATGTGCAGTAAGAGCTGTCATATGTGACCAGATGAGGAACTGACAGAAATCAGTTGCTTAATCAGTGCAGTTGTCTCACATGGAAAAAGCAGAACTGCACTCATTAGGCTTTCATTATACTCACTCTTCAGATGGAGTTTACTGTAAGTCAGCTACCATCTATTGAACATAAAAGACTCCCAATGCAAATTTTCTGGGTAAGTATCAGTCTTTAGTATCCCACAGTATCCCAAACACTTTTCTCCTTTTCTCTGTTAATAAGTCATAATTGTGCACTCAAAAGCATATCGAGCCCACTCCAGTGATTCTGCCACTTTAACTCACTCGCTCATAAAAAGCTGCCACCACAGACTCAGGAAAGGAACTACAACTCCTCTGTCTTGAGAGACAGAAGACATCCTATGAGATACGAGTGGCAGAACCGAACTTGATGTAGGCAAGATGACACCAAAGCACGAGTGACACAAAAACGTTCAGCTTGGCTCACGTCCTCTGTAAAGGCGTGAGACCACCTGGCAGCTGTGATGGGTGGGCAAGGTACTGTTGGAGTGGACAAGGTACAGAAAGAGAGGCAGGGATTTTGTCCAAAGCCCAATGAGAACAGCAGGAATATTTCATCCAGTTGCAACGGGCTTTAGCAACCAAAGGTAACGATCAGTGACACTTCTGTGAGGTTTTTAACGTTATTTGTAATCTCCTTTACTTCTTGTGACTATATCAACTCAGCACCTTTAATAAAGCCCATCAGACTAACTGCACTACTCATTAAGATGCATAAATAAATCTCTGTACTAGTAAATGGTCAGAGGATCTATATTTTGCTTTACTTCTGCGGATGGCTAAACACTGGAGATTCAAACTCTGATTTCAGGTTATCGCCTAACAAAAGTTATTTCAAGAAACTTACAGGTAAGTCATATATACTTGCTTCTAAATAAACAGGCAAACATAAATAAAAAATATGAACAGCTATAATTTAAGAGATCAGAACATCCATGTTAATGTCAAGGAAATGTTTCTATGCACTATTCAAGCCTGAAAGACTTTAATTCCTTATATAGGAAACCTTTTGCTTGGCAATAAAAACTCATCCATGATCTTAGACTGCAATAGAAGTAAAAAGACTATACAAGAGTTAAAATTATTCTAGAATAACAGTTTTCTTAACTTTTGTTTTACTTATTTTTATAAAGCTCCATATACATACAGTGCTAAAGTACATACCCTTTCTTCTTGCAGTAAAGTCACCTACGGTTTGTGAATCAGTTCGCTCTAAACCATGTGCTTTAGGTCTTAAAATTTTAGGACTTTGACCTAATTGGTAAAAAGAAGACTCACTTAATAATATTCTATTTGTAACTGGAAAATGGAATTCTGTAAATAAACAGCACAACCCCCTGCGGAAAAGTTAACCCCACAAGCATAAGCAAGCTGCCAAAGGAGAGTTTTACGGTCTAGCTAGGTCTCACACTAAGGACTTTAGCACCAAACCAGAACCAAGGGAAACATCGCATGCAAGTAATTGTCGGAGGCAAGCATAAAAGGTGTACAAAAAGGCAAAAAAGTGCATCAACTAATATTGTAACTGATCATTATGATTAACTGGTTTCAAGTTGCATTACATAAAAAATTCCATCTTTGAGGAATGTCTAGCCTGACAGGAGAACAGTCATGTTTTCAGATGTAAGCTGAGGTACCCTGAAAGAAATGAAATCTTTTTTAGTCACAGTACTACTTTGGAAATAGTGATACTCTTGGAGTGTTTCCTACCCACCATGCATCTCCCACTTGAGAAACCCCAAGAATCTTTTTCCACACTGTATTTGTTAAACTTGTTCCCCAGAGTTCTATGTCTGTACCAAAAGCACCTCTCCAACCTTGCAGACACATGGGGGCCTTCTTTCCAAGCTCCCAGCCTGCATGCTGTCCCACCACCATAGCACAACCCAACCTCCGCTACAAATGACAGTCAAAAACTACCTTTTAAAAATTGTATATACCTATACACAAGCACAGTAGATACACTAAATATTCCTCAATGTGTTATGCTATCATACACTATCATGTTATTAGCATAACTTTCTCCTGTGTCATGCTATCACATAACATAACACTTTTAGATGAAACTGGTAACAAAGTGAAGAGTACAGAAAAGGGTAAGAAAACAGAGTCAATAATCTCCTTACAGTCAGTAATATAACCCCTCTCCCAACAACAAAGTTCTCAGCCAACTTGACTAAACTCTGTGAGTGTTTCAGGTCACGTTGTCTATTTTAAATAAATATATCAATAGTGCACAGTAACCCTAACCTTTCATGAAAGTCTAGCTGACAAAGTGTTAATATTAGAAAAAGCGAGTGCCTTCAAGTAGCACACCAAGAAGCCATATGAAAGGTACATTTTTAAAATAAACCAAACGAGAAGTTTAAGTCTGATTACGTTAGAAAGTTACCCTACAGCACAAAATGGAAAAGGACTGGCACAGACTCAGGTGTGGGCTGGTACTACCAGCAATAAGTGAGAACGCTTTGTAAAAAATAAACTTGGCAACGAACACCAGAAGTTTGCAAATCTCTACCCCAAGGGTTTTGCATATGAAGTGCTCTATTACTGTTATCACTGAAGTATTGGGAATAATCAAGTAACAACAAGAAAGGTAAACAGAAAGGTTTTGTACTGTATCTTAACTTCTACACAGTGCTTCTGAGAAAAAAAATGCAGTGCAGGTAAGAAAAAATGCATTTATTTACTAGTAGTGCTGCATAGCAACTTCCTTAAAAAGAAAAGAACATGACATGATTTTCACGCAGACAGTTCTTTTCCAATTCCAAAATAAATGGCTCAAAGTGCTGATGAAAAGGTCAAGCAGTTGGGCAATGCTGACCAAAGACCCAGATTGTAAAGTGGTACACAAGGCATTTCTGGAAAGTATGCTGTTGACTGGAGCCAAGTCAAAAGCATGACCCAACACACTGGCATAGTTCATTCTCAGCTGATTCGATGTTCTTAAGTATCTTGCCTACAACTCTGTGATAAAAGCTTGCCTATATAAAAAGGCCAGAGATCTTAAAATCGATTGAACAAATGTAGAAGTTCAAATTCAAACACCTTTTATTAAGAACAATTCGATGCTGAATGTCATTAGCCTAATCACATTAACTTTGTGTTCCAGTTTTATAATTGAATTTAAAAGAAATTTGGCCCAATGCAACTCAATTTAAAATGCCAATCAATGCGCTGACATACGAGCACAGATTGCAAGTACGGTGAGAAATCTAGTAGAGTAACAGGGTTAATGAAATTATTTAACTAGTGTGTACTTTATAACCTCTCTGCTCTTAGAGCCAAACAGGCTGAAATGCCTGAAACCCATAATACAGAAGATAAGCGCAAGGAACTCAGGGCTATGACTCATTATTTCTACTTTTGATAATGATGCTAATGCGGTCTCGTGCAGCCAACCTTCCTGAACTATGACTATCCCCATTTGTAAAATGTGGATATTATGTAATTGCCTGCCTCATACTTAATTTAGCACTTACAAACCATTCTGAGACTTTCCGAAGTGCTATATAAATAAGTACAGGTCCCGATAATATTTCTCTTCTGCATCAGAGAGGAACATACAAAATGTTCCAGCATAAAATAAACTCACTGAGCTTTCATCTTTTGCTGCTGAAAGACTGTTCAACCTAAATAAATTTAGTGGCAAAACAGCTTGCTGCTACCAACCAGCCAGGATAATGCAATTCCTCTAGTTCAGAATGCCATATAGAGAATTAAAATGTTTGTGCAGGGTTATTTTTTTTTCCTCCCTACAAAACAAAACCCAAAAGGCCTAATCACTGTTGAGGGGCTTATACCGTGCAATAGAAAAGACCTGACACCAGGCAAAGGAAAAGGGGAAGGAGGATAGTGCAGAATTCCTCCACTCTATTTTTGCTCATTAAAGAAGATAAAGTAACACAAGCTAGGACACAGAAAGCCCTTAATAATATCCTTTACTCCCTCACAAGATAAATTTTTAATAAATCCATCAGAAAATTTCTAAGTGCCATTCTTTATCTAAAAATTGGCAGCTCTGTCACTATTTTAAGCCAGATATGTGAACAGAAATACTTATTTTTTGAGAACTTTATATCTTAAGCACTGTGACTGAAATTCCTGGTGCTGCTCCCGAGTAACCTCACTAATTTTCTCTGGGAGCTCATCCTAGCTGAGCACAACATGGAGGAGAAAGTGCCTCACAGCCATACAACAGCCTGGTCTTTGATGTCCGTTCCATTCAGAAATAATCACTAAAGGTAAGTGTCATAGGGCCGTTCTTCCAATCAGCTTAGTGAAGGTGGAAGGACAGTAGGTCTCTGGAGAGTCTGGCTCCATTCAGCATTCCAGAAACACCAATACTGAGGACATTTCCAGTGGTTTAGGCCTGCAGGCCCAAATTTACTTCATCTAATGTTTGGGCACTCCCATAAAACAACGCTTTTAACTTACATGCGTATTCTGGGAAAGATAAATCTGGGTGTAAAAAAAAAAAAAAGTATTATATATATATTTTAACTGAAAAGGAAATAAATTGTGTTGCAACACCACTGGATGCAAACCTACAGGGGGAAAAAAAAACCCAAATAAATTATGGCAAGTGAAACCGACCAAACAAGAAGTGAAAATTAGATGTTTTCATTGTTCAGTCAAGTCGCCACCTGTGAAATGCAAAGTGCTACAGCTAAGGAGAGAGAAGCTCAGCTTCTGCACGTTCTATCAGAGAAATACTGTACAAATACAGCACTCTGAGCTGAAAAAAATCACTAATGAAGTCTATTTTTCTAACAAATGGCTGCTTGTAAAAACTGCCAAGCAGAACAAGCGATTATGGATCTAGCGTTAGAGTGCACTCAGATGGCATGAATTCTGCTCCTGGCATTTCAGTGTGTGTCAATGCTGCCTTTGTCTGAGAAGTCATCAGGAGAAGAGTCCATTTCACAACTTTGGTTTTGTTTCAAATAACGGTTTAAACTGAAAAACCTTTTGGTTTTTCCATCGGCTAACGTATTTTTGCTTCTTGTGTTCCATAAAACACTTGGAAGATAATGTTGGGGGGGGAATAGGGGGTCCCACTGCAGAAAAAAAAATCCTGTATCAGGAGCAGGTGGGTCCTAACATTTTTGGTTTTGAGGACGTAAACCACTCACTGAAGAGGCTCATTTGTTTTCAGGCTATCGCCTGGAAGCGCTACTACTAAACAAGATTTCTGCTAAGAAGGCTTCTTTTCTGACTGCCTGCTTGCTGGCAAGGGATTTTACGTCAGGAAATGGCAAACATCCTCACGAAAAGAGGCCAACGCTCTATTTAAACACCACTTATTTAGGGCTTAAGATTTCAAAGTAAATCTACTAACGTGACATAAAAT
This sequence comes from Tringa tobata, assembly GCA_033628505.1. NCBI lineage: Eukaryota > Metazoa > Chordata > Aves > Charadriiformes > Scolopacidae > Tringa > Tringa tobata. The sequence continues at coordinate 1,952,665 of JAHREE010000567.1, forward strand.
TTAAGAAATGCGTGATCTGTTAGTGCTGTTTCCTGGCCAACAGGACTAATCCTCAGGAGACGAGGAGATCAGTCGCAGGAATGCTACACAGCAGTGCTTTACTTGGAATAGGAAGGGGAAAGCAAGAGGCAAAAACAGCCACCTAAGTGCCCTGCATCCACAAAAGTACTTTCAGAGAGACATAACCAACAGCAGTTTTCCATTTCCATTAAAAAAAAAATAAATGTATCTTTCCTCCTTTTCTCTGTAATTAGAGGAAACTGAAATTTGCACTGAGGTCCAAGAATTCCAGTACTCAGAACCACTGTCGATTTTTCCTTAAAAAACAAGACCAAAGCTCACGGTCTTGCTCCCACAGGGTTTCTTATTTGGTTTTCAATTCTGCAGAATAACCTTCCCCTTTCCTTCTTCTCTTCCTCTTCCTCACTCTAGTGAACTCTGATTCCCAAGTACACAGTCTTCAGCTCTACAAATATCCTGAATTTGCTTTTTCATCTCTGTTTTTACTAAGACTATTTCCTGCCAAGGTACTTCTAATTAGAAACATGTATTTAGTTATACAACATTCACATCCACTTCCATACTAGTATCCAGCAACAAACAGGAATATCAATAAAGTGCTTAGTTCTGGTCAGTGGTACCACATGGATGGTGATAACTATAGCTTCTTTAGGGCAGTAAAAACAAACTAAAATCAACTTATTCTTTCAATATTATGGAACACAAAACCAGTCATCTAAAGAGAGGCTCTCCAGTTTTCTTAGACGTCTTGATCTTCTCAGAATAACTTCTCTTGGAGCACTGGTACTTTGAATGCTCCAGAAATTAAGAATGAATTGGAAAAAATATCTGATTACAAAGAAGTCCAACTGCATCTGACAGCTAAGGTTCACTGGTATTCACAAAATATTTGCCAAATACCATAAAAACTATTCAGAGAATACCAAAGCTATTAATCATCCAAATACTATTTGACTGCTCTAATTTGCAAGTAAATCTATGTGCCTGTATTTAAAAAGCCCCCAAAACATGAAGAACTAAAAGCATTCAATAACAAAGACAACGTTTTAAGACCAAAGTACAGTGTTCTGGAGTGTTCATTGATTAGTAATTTAAAGCTGCAGTAAGATTCATGAAGTCCAAGGGATACTACTTGAGATCACTTCTTTTTAAAAAAAAACCAAAGCAAAACAAAACATAAAAAAAACTAACAGAGTTTAACTTTTTCACTGGAAAAATCAAGCCTAACATTAAGCCTATAAGAGGTCAATGGAATAGCATGACAATACATGTATCAAAAACTATGTTTCCTTAAAAAGGCATTAAGCATACAGGAAAGAAAAATTGTACAAACTGAAAAAAAAAAATAGGGTGTTATTACTCGTGTTCTCTTGACCCTGCTCTCCCTAGCCCCTTTGGAGTTCAACACTACCATCTCTACTGCTAGTATCAGAACAAGTCTTGCAGTTTGTCTTCCAAAAACTCACATGTTTAATTTTTTAAAAACTATTACGTCCAGTAAACCATAGCTTCCTTTGCAGCTGTGATGCAGCCATCCAAAAGAAATCTTTACTTGAAATTATTTGTTATTTTAAAGTTTTGTAAGACAAATCACAGCTGCAAGTTAAGGGCTGGTGTATCACAGCAAGGAGCTATACAAATTTCATTTCAAGCTATTAACTAAAAACAAGCTTTCTAGAAGTAATTTAGTACAGCCATGGAAGAAGCGTAATTTTCAGCTGAAGGAAAGTGTCTGGAGGTTGGGGGGTGGTGGTGGGGTGGTGCAGGGCTGGGTGGAGAAGAAAAAAATTTGTCTTCAGACTGCTTTAGGAACTCTGAGGAAGCATCAAAACATCCCCCAAAATCTTATATTTTTTTAATTCCTAAAAGGAATGAACAGGAGGTGTAGCTTTCAAGAATACATGGAAGGATTAAACACATGGATCTCTAAAATGCAAAACGAACAGTACTTCTGCTCAGAAAAGTCATGAAAATTAGTTTCTGTTTCAAGAGATCTACAAGTTCAGTTCCTGCTGATGACTGAAATCACCATTCACCATTTTTTCAATGCCTACTTGTCCTAAAGCCTGAGAAAATGAGTGATCCTTTATTTAAGAATATGCAAGACAATCATGAGAGCACAGAACGCTGCGGTGTTGCCAACTTCTAATTATTATTATTTTTAAAGAAATGTCAGCTCCTGTCATCACTAATGCCTTAACTGTTTCTCTGAAGTTTTATTCCAGGATGGTGTGGTGCTCCTTCTACATCAGGACGTGCAGTTGCAGTATGTTCACATTGTCCAACTCAAGACACTCAAACAAGTAAATATTTAACAAGGAAACTGCTCACTAGGCTATTTATAACTAACTTCACGGTTAATGAGGGTTCTTAATTTCCTTAACAACTACCTACTTTGCTTGGGATTTTTACAACATCATACTACAGTACCATAACGAGTGATTACGCCATTAATACAGAAGCATCACAGTGGATCCTATGGGGGGCAGAATACAGCAGAGGCTTCCTGCCACGTGGAAGCTCTATACACAATTACCTCTTCAAAGTGGACCTATGCTCTTAAATAAAGAAAATCAGAATTTTCTATGAAGTTAATCTGCTTGGGAGATGCTCGTGAGAAGTCATGGCAAAAATACAGCCACATTTTTATAAGCAATCCACATATTTGTGGTTTAACCACACAAATGTAACGTCTTGTAACATCTTAAATTAGAAAAATCTACAAGAAAAAGCAGATAAATTTTTTAACATTTTTAAAACAATCAGGAGTCCCAGCTCCATGAGAATTTTTTCCCTCTCCCTTGGTTACTTTTGCTTGTTTTCAAGGTGCAGCTGGGTATTTTGTTATCACGAGAAGAAATGTTTGCATCACTCACTGTCTCTAAATCCCATCTGACCACGTGCTGTGCTGAAAATTACCAAGGCCAAGCAGCAGTCTCCTTTAAAGGCAATCGCATGGACTCAAGCTCCAGGAAGCATCTCAGACCAAATGCTGATACATATTTGTTGAAAAATAAGTTTTTTGTAAAAAAAATTAAGGTGAAAATGCACTACAGTTGCTATTGGTTGTTTTTGCCATTAGCAGAATAATCTGTGCAATCCAATCCAAAACTAGGTCTGAAAGTCTTGCTTAAAATAATCCTGAGTGGAATTAAGCTCTAATAATATCTGGGCAAATACAAGACAAACGGAGCAAAGTCCAGCATCATGCTGTAGGCTGAGAATCCCAATTTCTTTACTGCTTCTGTCAGCAATTGGCTCAGTGATACTGAGTGCATCGTTCCATCACAGCTCACCATTCCCTGAACCAGCATCCGTGCTAAACTGAACTCTCTTGCAAAGAGTTTTTAAGTACTGTGGACCAAAAACATTACAAAAATGGCAGTGTTACACTATATTCAAATGAATGAGATTTAACTGCTGATTTTCTTTCCATCGTGGCCGTGAATTGTTAATTCAACCATAGGCCCATGGTTCATATATTTCTTTTCAGAACCTTAAAAAACCCACTTTGGTAGAGAGACAGAAAAGAGCAGTTACAAAGTTACAGTAAGTAGGGCATCAAACCAAGACTTTAAAGAAATAAATTCCAGCATCGCTAATTCCATCATTGACTTAACTGTTTGATTCAGATATTGACAAAACTAGGTTTTGTCAGCAGAGATGGCAAACACATATTCCTTAAGAGCTTTGAACTTTATAGATGAGATGCACACACACATGTTACACAGCTATAAGGAGTCCTTCTGGACAGCTCCTAAACAAGTATTTAGAACAAACAAACAAAAAAAATAGTATTTTGTAGTTGTTTGGTCTTAAAGTCTTGCTTTAAGATCACAAACCCACCCCCTACCCATCATAGGGCAGGAGGGGAGTCATTATCATGCCCAGAGGTTCACAGACACCCCCATCTCTCAAATGCTGCCTCCTGACCAACAAAAACCAACTCACACCCTACCCCTTTTATTTTCGACCACGCACTCTCCTCGATCTCTGACTTACGTCACGTTTGTACTGAAGATTAAGATGACCTAGACTCACAGACCTGTGTCAGGCCTTAAACCTTCCTTGTGGACTGCCAGCACGGCCACCAGGGAACCTGCCTTGCCTCATTTAGCAGCAAGAGGTTCACACCAGTCCTGCACGCTGTCACCGGGATGGAGATCACAGCATCCACCGCCTCATACCACAGCCCTTTCCAGACATTTTGAAGAGCCCCAGGGAAAGGAGGAGGTGGAGGAGAAGAGAACCTGTCTGTCCTTAGCCATCTAGGGAGTCTTCACCTCACTGCATTTGGGCACCTTTAATTCTGCTCCTTCTTGGATAAATGGCATTTTGAGGAAGGGACACGTGACTGTCAAAATAAACGTCACGTAATCGCTCTGTGGCAGAACCAGTCACAGACTTTGAACAATTCAGAGAATAAGACCCAACTGCACGGATGGACGCAGTATTTTTTTCCACTTGAAACCTTTTGCTAGCAGCAATGCTTACAATTTAGCATCACGACTACATGCAACCGTGGCAAGCTAAAGCAGCCAGAAAAGCAGAAATACAAAATCAACATATAGAATGGTTCTCTGTAATAAAAGAAACAGCACCCTGAAAAAAACCCAACAAATTAAAAAAGAGATTATTTTTGTCATTCAGTTACAGGTGAATGCAGAAAAGCACCTGGCCAAACGCATTCCATTTTTTCTCAGGGAATATATCACTTACCTTTTGGTATGCTTCTCTAAAGAAATAGTAAAGCACTTTGATTCAAGTTATTGGGGCAGGAAGCCAACACCAAGTTTTGAAATGACTTTCAAGACTTCCAAGAAAGTACTGGAAGCTCCCTGCGTTTACAGAACCAGCTGTGAGCTAGAAAAATGAAACTACAAGGAAAAGTAGTCTCATCTCAAGACTGCATATATTTGTTGTTGTTGTATTTTTTTTAATTTGTTATTATTTTTAACCCATTTTCTAAAACAAAGGTCTTCTAGAAACTGGTGGAAAAAGACACACAGCTCACTGTGGCTCCTGGCCCAGGCTACTCCTACAGGTGGGAAGACTGAGGAGCCTCCTCAGAAGCACCCTCCTCAGAAGAACATGCACGTGCTTCAGTGAATTTTAGACCTATTTATTACCTACATTTAGCTTGCCCTTGTTACTGATTTTTCGTAACTCGGTCCTCTGTATCAGGTGCTACTTCTATACAGCTCTACCTATTCTTAAAAATTTGGATAATTTAAGCAATTTAATAAATTATCCAGAACATCAGGTGCTTATATCAGAGCTGTGAAGACATATAAGTTACAGTCTCTGCTGCTGACAGACAGACTGCCATCACCGAGCCCTCCATTTTCTGCCCTCGTCAAAGTACACTCCCTGTAAGCAGTAAGGCCTTAAACCAAAGGAAAATAGAGGAGATGCTAAGCATGCACATTTGACAACAAAAAGCAGTGCATTCTCTATTTAAGTGCTAGTTTCACTGCCTATTTTCCTCTGTCAAGGGCATGTTTAGCACTGAACAAACTTCCCTGGCCTACACAGAAACATAACTGAGCTACAGCTAACGCTCATGTGAAAGGTAATGGTGACATTTCTCAGTGACAAGGACAGCTACCAAAAAGGAGTTGTGAGCTGGAGGCAGCGCAAATGCTATTTTTACAGCAATCTGTAACCAATAAAAATATACAGCAGCCTCTTCAGACAGAATGTGAGACGGACCCTCATGTACCTGGAGGCCTTATCACCAAGACACCTGATCTCTGCAGTAATACCATCTTTTAGAGAAGCCACAGTGGTCTTCCACAGAAATTCTTGAAGCAATGCCATATTAAAAAAAAAACACACAAAACATTTAAAGAAACAATACTCAGAAGGTAACTATTTTGTGTACCATTTCCTGCATTCCTATGTCTGCCTAAGTTTTATTGAACATACGGGCCAACTTGGTACTTTCTATGCACTAATTTGTAGCAGACGACCACGATAGTACATTTATTTAATTAGAAACAACCTGATAATAGAAGTTAGAATCATAGAATCACTTAGGTTGGAAAAGACCCTTGGGATCATCGAGTCAAATCACCTACCCTACTCTACGCAGTTCTCCCCTGCACCATATCCCCCAACACCACATCTAAACGACTCCTAAACACATCCAAGGATGGCGACTCAACCACCTCCCTGGGTAGCCTATTCCAATGCCTGACTACTCTTTCTGTGAAAAACTCTTTCTTAATGTTCAGTTTAAACCTACCCTGTTGTAGCTTGAAGCCATTCCCTCTCGTTCTATCACTAATTACCTGGGAGAAGAGACCAGCACCAACCTCACTACAACGTCCTTTCAAGAAGTTGTAGAGAGTGATGAGATCACCACTCAGTCTCCTCTCCCTCAAACTACTAAGTTACTACAAAAACTTGAATGCTGGAAAAGCAACACTGTAGAATATAAAGCAAACCCTTGTTTTAGTTAGGCAAGGGTCCACTAAAAAAGAATTTTATCTTATTTTAATTCAAAAGGAACCTGATTTTATTTTCCCAAAGGTATTTCTGGAAGGAGTTATTTGCATGGAGAACTCAATTACTGAAATGGGAATATATTACCATCCTGATATGTCATCATAGCTGCTCTTCACAGCAATGGAAGACTTGCAGGACTACACTTGGTAAAATTTGGGAAAGCCAGTGGATGTGTGTTACTAAGATAAAACCCTCAGTGATAAATCGGAGTCATTACCACTCTTGGTAGCTCAAGATCTTCACAAAGTTTTTTTTCAGCCCCTAAGCATTTGCTATACAGTATTTACTTTGGGGAAAGTTACTTTTTGATCTTCTACATTATATTAAATATTATTTTACAGTGATAACAGCTTCTAAAAGTCTACAGGCAAAAAATACAGCCAGCCACTCTACACTCATTAAGAGGTATCTTAGTACATCAAAAAATCTTTTCCCTGATGTTAGCTAGGTCTTTCTAGCTGTAAAGCATTTGAGGATGGGAGCAAAGCAGGAGCATTACCCACCACTTTCAGAATGTGAAATACTACTTGAATTTGAAGAAGAGAGATCTGCCCCAGCAGACATTTGTATAACTGCTTTGCACTGCCAACAGCAAAAGTGAGAAGGTTTTCAACGTATAAATTTACTGCTTCTGAAGGTCAAACATTCTATCAGTAAAATACACAAACTGGCCAGTCAGGGAAAATATTTTCAGGCAGTTCAGCGGTTACTTTGAGCATATTTTCCAGTATCAGCTTTCTTCAATCTGTTACTGTTCAGTATTTCTTCAGAACTAAACAAAACTACTGCCTAGTAACACAGCAACAATTAAGACATAAGCAGAGAGCCAAGGTCTTGAAAAAGCCCATGCCTCGTTTTCTGAAGATGGACAGCCAGAACAATACATGGTACTTCGCATTTCACACCAAGATCATCTATCTCATAATGATATTATCTACTTTAGTTAATTACGGGCCGTTTTCACTTAGTGGTAAAACAACTAATTTAAAGGTTTAGTTAGTGAATATTTTGCATCATCTGAATATTCGCCATCTGAATTTTCCCCAAAATGAAGTCAGCCATTCTCAGTGTAAATACTATTTTTCCAAGCACATAATTTTAAAAATAGGACTTACTCGAATACAAAATAGCACAGACATTTGACATAAATTTTTTAGTTCCCACTTATACAAGTGAGTTGTCTGAAAAACCGTGTGGAAGGGAAATAAGTTCCTTCGGCGTTTACCTGTCTTTCCAGTAGGCTAACTGATAAAACCTTTTAAATTAACTGAAAAGTCTAAGCTATTTATTAGTGATTTTCTATACGAGTATCTATCATAGACACATCACAACAGTATCTTCTTTGTTTCTTAAGGTCACCCAAAGAATCCTTATTTTAAGGAAAAGTAAACCCACTGTGCACCAGATTCAAGAGATTAATTTTTTAGCATAGCTTTACAGGGGCCCTCTAAAATTGGGTTGGTTTTTTTTAATTCAATTTTGTCATTGATGATGTTGTAGCTTTCTCAGACTCGTAACAGTCATCTTCCACACATTCAGCAATTTAAAATATTTCCACATAAAGCTAGTTTTCCTTTGATTTGCAATTTTGTTTAATCACACTCTATAAAGTCAAGGAAATTTTCACCTACTACAGTTTAAGCTACACATAAGCATGGCACCCAGCTTGAGCTGGCTTGAGTTAGCAGTTTCCTCCTCCCATTTGGATCTCAAGGAAAAAATATACATGATAACCTCACAGCCCACATGTTAAAAATCTTCTAGTGTCTGCCCCATGAGGCCACTAACACTTAAGCATTAAGCACCTCCAACATCAAGTGATTTTCCTTACTTTTAGACTGAAATGAGGACTTAACATTATCTACTTAGTAGTAAACACTGTTTCTTCAATCTAAATCTTCCTTGATTTGAATGTACTTGTAAGAATTATTCTATGTAAGAATCTGTAAGACCTCTGCATACTTTGAGTAGGACTAAAAAGCAGCACAATTAATTTCTTCTAACAATGTTTACATCAAAGGCAAGTATCTAAAATAGCTAAATAAGTTATTTTTAACTTTTATTTCGTACAATGAAAACATGTACTGATCCTGTACCAAGCACTTACAGCTATAAATTTGTATTCTATCCAATACCTTGTGTGCTCTCTCTCCATCACAAGTCAGCTAGGTGTCTTCTACGTATAAGGTCTATAACTCACACTTCTGAGTGTTAGCAATTGTGTCATTTTTTCATTAGCAACTACAGCAACAATATTTAAACCTATGCTTGTATCTGACATTGTTATTGTGACGTTTTAATGTGGTTAAAAATAATCCTAGGATTCCTTTATGTTATAGCTATCTCACACGATAAAAACCCATTTTGTTAGAATTTGTACAAATACGATAATTTTCCACGAATCAAAAGCTGGGAGAGCTATGTTATTTTCTTAGATGACAAAAATCAACTTCTATTGGACATTTTCCTCACCTTTTCTGTCTGGCTTGAGGTTCCGATCCACTGGCGGTGGCTCACATTCTGCAGCAGGTACTGACCGTCTGGGAGGAGTCTTTGGACTGGACCTGAAACCCATGTGAGCAGGAGGAGGGACTTGCTTTCCAAATAATGGAAAATCAAACGTGCCTGGTGTCATTGGTACATAGTTTGTTTCCTGGATGGGTTCTGTGAAGCTGCTGGAATGCTGTCGTGGAGGAGAGTTGGGATTCATTGGGACATAATTTTCATCTAGTTCTTCACTTGAAACACTTCCCACTGTCAACATGCTTCTGTTTTTCTAGAATTAACATATATTTCCTTTAACAAAATAAGTTATGCAATCAGCTGTGAATCATATGAGCTTTTTAACCTAATCTACTCAGATCAATATATTCTACTGAAACTGAAGCAAATCACAAACACCGTACTTCATGCTTTTTTTACATGGAAACAAAGAGCATTCAAGCAACTGTCACTGTTGTCTCTCATCAGATCAAGTCATACTTACAAAGTGGTTATGGAAGCCCTCCAATGAATTAGATCTGTCATTCGGAAACGTTCGTGGAATATCATAACAGTCTTGAGAACTAATTTCTAAAGAAACAAGAAGAGAAAGTGGCTATTTATCATCCCTGTTCCTGTCACTTGGCACCAGGCATCCAGAGTCTGTTATTATTTACTGTCTGCTTCTGAGAACGTATAAACACACCTCCTGAAGCTGTGGCCCACAGATTTTTATCTATATACTTGAGAGGACTGTGTTCACAAACAAACTTAGCACTCATCAGTCACAACGTGGAGTTCTTATAGTGGCATTTTTCCATGGCAAGAAAAGAAAAAGTAAGTTTTCCTTTTAAAGAAGCAGCAAAGTCTTCCTTTCAAATACGCAGGGGTAAAAATTCAGTGTAAGAGTGCGTTTTGAGATACTGGACCCTCATGAAAAACCTGTTCTAAACTTAACAAACAGTAGGTGTAATTTAGGGTCTGGAGAAGTTTTCTGACTGAACACCCTTCCCTTGGAAAATGCTGACTGAACAGGATTCAATCTGCTGCAGGAACAGGTGAATTGCTGCTCCCAGCTCCCCAGCATGGTCTCCAGGGGCTTTCCGTTTGAACCAACTGTTACAGAACCAAAGGGTTCTCCATTTTCACCGTCCTGGCTCTTGGCAGTCTGCATTAAGAAGGTCCTCAGCTTTATGGCTGCTTTACTGGTGGACAGGGGTGTTTGTGAGACATCTGGCTCCCAGGTCCTCATCACCCATGCAGGCATCAGGCTGCCATAGCCTGCAAGAAGCATTCCCTTCCTCCCGATGCCGAGACAGAAACTGTGGGCAAACTCTGGGTTTCAACCCCATCCTGTCCTGAAAAAAAACACTGAAGTTTTTTTGGAGATTTCTGCCTCAGAAGAAAAATAAACAATTCTGCTGTTAAGGGCCTAATTAAAACAGCGTTTTCAAAAAGGCTGTTTTTCCTGAGGCTGATAATCACAGCTTTAGTGCAGGACTACTCACTTATAAACTTAGAAAAATGAGAGAAGATAAGCAAAGCAAACAAGGGTCTTTCAGGGTGTAAAACTGTCATTTTAAAACACTAACAACTGCTAATATTATTACACTTAGCCTACAAAATCAATGACAAACAAGGTAATACTGAGCATCTGTATGATCACATCCATTCTCTACATTGTTTCCTCTAAAAACCCTGTCCCCATCCCCTTCCTCATTTCAGCCTCCCATCCCATACCTAGCACAACTCAAACAATTCTCCTTTAAAATCCCCTCTAGTGTTAGTATTAACTCTAACCAGTTTAAAATTGCACTTTAAAAATAATACTGTTATACCCACCTGCGTCAGGAACCTGAAAAAAATGAAAACTCTTAGCCCAAGAGTGGTTAACAAGACTAGAACAACTGCTCTCTGTAACATTAAGTATCAGCTTCCCAATCTCTACCTCTCACTGCATTTCTCAAGTTTAAATCTGAGAGAATAAGACCAGGAACAACAACAACATCAACAAAACCAACAAAAAAACAGGCAGAAAAAAACCCCCAAGAAACGCTGAATTCTTTCAGTAAAAGAAGCTCCACCAGATTTGATAGGACCCAAAATGCACCCAGCTGCTAAAGGAAAAGCATTAAAAATCCCCACACTAGCACATCTGGAATACCAACATTTAGGTGACTACAGGAACAACTTTAATTTTACTTAAAACCTGCACTACAGTAATGGACAAGCCTGAGTAGTTAGCCCATATGAACCTCATGAAGTTCAGCAAAGTCAAGTCCTGGACCTAAGTGGGGGCAACCCTCAGTATTCAATGCAGGCTGGGGGATGAAGGGAGAGCAGCCCTGACAAGAAAGACTTGGAGGTACTGGTGGATGAAAAGCTGGAACCAAGCTGACAATGTGCACTCGCAGCCCAGAAAGCCAACTGTAACATGAGCTGCATCAAAAGAAACATGGCCAGCTGGTCGAGGGAGGTGATTCTGACCCTCTACTCCGCTCTGGTGAGACCCCACCTGGAGTAGTGTGTCCAGCTCTGAGGTCACCGACATAAGAAGGACGTGGACCTACTGGAGTGGGTCCAGAGCAGAGTCACAAAAAAATATCAGAGGGATGCAACCCCTCTCCTGTGAAGAAAGGCTGAGAGAGTTCCCAGCCTGGAGAAGAGAAGGGAGACCTTACAGCTGCCTTTCAGTACGTAAAGGGGGCCTACAGGAAAGATGGGGACAGACTTTTTAGCAGGGCTTGTTGTGATAGAGCAAGGGGTAACGGTGTTAAACTAAAAGAGGGTAGATTTAAACCAGATATAAGGAATAAAATTTTTACACTAAGGGTGGTGAAACACTGGAACAGGTTGCCCAGAGAGGTGGTTAGATGCCCCATCCCTGGAGGTGTTCCAGGCCAGGCTGCATGGGGCTCTGAGAAACCTGAGCTAGTGGAAGATGTCCCTGCTCATTGCAGGGAGGTTGGACTAGATGACCTTTAAAGGTCCCTTCCAACCCAAACTATTGTACAATTTTATAATTCTAAAGGCCGATGGTAATGATCACCAGATCAGCGTTGATCTCAAAGCTCTGGATATTCACCAAGTCCCACTGACCTTCATGAAACACTTTCAGCTTCTGCAGATTTGGACCACTTTGGACCATGCTAACCTTACCTTTGCTGATAACGGCACTACTGAATTCAGCTATAAGAGCTTATTAGCAAAAAAAAAAACAAACCAACAAACAAGATTATTAGTTCTTCACTACTGTTTTCTAAAGACAAGTAACACCACAGATACGTCTAGCTCTTCAAATATTTTTAGCTAAGACTGAATGCCACAGCGCAATATACATCCCTTATCAATGTTCTCTGCTTTGCCGTTTTGATGGTTTCCTTTAATAATCTTCTTTTTCCTCTTTCTTACTTATTTTAAGCATTGCAACCACAGGCTGCTTTGTGAAGGGCTACACACTTGTCTTTAAAGGCTAGAAATGCCCCTCATATCATTCAGCCCATTCGTGTCATTCATGTCGCATCACGCATCACAAGATGACACCGTTTAACACGGAAATTCTGGAAGAGCAGGATAAAATAGGGAATACTAACCTTTCCGAAAGATATTCAAATCTACAGTTGAAATGGTATTACTGCGCGAGGGTGGCATTCCTGCTGTAGGGACACAATAACTACTATCAGTGTCTGAAGCCGTGCGACTAATGCTACATGTTTCCACAGGAGATCGATCTGCAGCGTGGTGAGGTTTCGGTGGCCGAGGTGGAGGAATATCTGGAATAGCCTCCAGTTTTGAAGTCTGAGACAACGTTCCCTCTGGAAAAGTTCGCGGAATCTGGTAAGTACCTCCAGGTGTGGGGGGAATGTCATAGCTGATGGAGATGTGCCTCATCTGCGCGTCTAACGAAGACGATGCTGAGGGGGTACTGAAAACGTGTTGCTCTCCTTCTGCATCAGTCCCAGATGGAGACGCTGCCTTGGGTAAAACATCCTGCGAGTAACTCCTGGGGAGGTTATAAAGGCTGCAGTCTGCCAGTGTCTGTCCGGTACGGGAAGGTGGAGAGTCATAGACACCTTGCTGCTGAAAAAAGCCATTCACAGCATGCTTGCTCGCTGACGGAGCGGGATTTTTGTGGGAGGGCACGTTATCATTGCAGTCTGTTTCAGAAGAGCTGGATTTTGCCGAGTCAGCATGAGATCTACACGCAAGATTGTAAGATTAAAATGTTGATGAACACATGAAGAAAAACAAACATTACAAATAATAAACACAACAGCTAAAACGTAAACAACTAGAAAGTCTATCAGTCTCTTCCATTTATTTTTTTTTTTTTAATGAAATGCAGGAACTCAGTTATTAAACAAACAGTAGTACTTAAGCAGGATCCAAAGTAACTCCAAACATACAAATCCATGCATGTGAAACAGATAACACAAGCGTGAAGCTTTAGCAGTGGCTAAACAACAAGTTGATGTTTCATAAAGCAAGCAATTTCCACAAGGCTGGTTTGGAGCAGAGTTTGTTTCAGGGCTGGGGGATTTACGTTTTGGAGGTTTTTTCAACCCATGCTGCAAACTAGCAGCACTTTAATGGTACTGTTAAAGGTAAAAATAACACACTCAATCCTTGGGTTTACAGTACTTGCTAATTCTAATCAGTATGAAAAAAACATTAGGGGAAAAAAATACAACTGCTTGTAACACTCTAAAGTGCATGCCTGAAGTTATCTACTGATCATATAAAACCAGTTCAAAAATGCACAAAGGAGAGAGAAATAACAGACAAGAACAGAAATAGGAGGAAGACAGCATGGTCTTTGGGGGAAAAAAATAATCCATAGGATATATGTGCAACAGAGTCTTAAATGCAAGTTAAGGCAGTGTTGTTAGATAAAAGTGCACACTAGTTTACCTTTGATTTCTTTGGAAATTCTGTATTTTACGAGAATAGCAGTCTTTAATACTGGTACTAGCTAGTACCAGTAAACTTACATGGAAAGTAAACACACTGCAACCCTTTTTTTTTTTTTTTTTTAAAAAAAACCTCTTCAGTTACTTTGCTCAAGGGAGAGAAATCCTGTTATCAGTCTGACTCCTTGCTTCAATGAAAGTCAAGACAGTGGCAAAATACTAGCACAGGTAAGGTTAAGGCAGTTCATACACTTTTTGGTCAATCATACCATCATATTTCCTATTTTCATTACCACAGTATCATACCATTGTGTTAATTTATAAATACAAATGTAATTATTTCAGCATGCATGTGTATCAATGAATAGCTGCTATACTACTCTTACTAAGCTCTATTAAGCAACTGGACCATGCAGTTTACTAAACTTCTAAGGAATAAAATACATAAAAATCAACAGCATGACTACCACATTTTTTCCTTTTAAGAGGCTCTCTACCTCAAAGTGAACACAACCAGAATTTACTATTCAAATTCCAATTTTTCAGTAAGATGGCACAAAACTTTATTTCTTAAGAGACAGCTGGATTTATCTCCCAGAGTTCTGGTAACCTGAGGAGAAAGGAATCCAGTTTAGCTATTCATTTATGCACTCATTGGAGAAATGGAGACTGTGTGAAACACAATCTGTTCTTCTTAGATATCCATCTAAACCCGATGAATCACTCCCAAAGTGCCTCTCTGCCAGCTATCAAGGGAACAAATGTGATTAGCCTAGACTGGACATCTGCAGTCAAGAAAAGTGTCATTCACCTAACCAACTGGTTTTTTTTCTGTTTAATAGCAGAGATACCATCTTCTTCCACCAGCCCGAGCAGCTTATGAGAGTTCTTCTCCGGCTTTAATTATATCACCTTGTTCTGTTACCTTGTGCTTAGGTTTATTAGCGTGGGTCCTTTCTTTCATTAGAAAAATTACATTAATTTTGCTTTGGCTGCTATTTTAAACATATATTTAAGTTCTGTCTCACTGGTCAGAATTTGTTTCTGGGTGACTTTGGACATTAATCTGCATTTAGTTTCACAGGCCCCCCCAAAAAGAAGAAAATGTTCTCATTAAGTATTATCCTTGGGACAACCAAGGAAGTGAAATTTCTTATACCCCTTATGATGCTGATCATCAAAAACATCTCTTGTTTGCTCACAGTTTACTTCCATTTCCTCAGAGCTTCAAAAAGTAATGAACCACTGGAAGTTCAATACAGTTGCAAAAAACAGAGCACATAGGACTGAAGGAACCACATGAGGTTATAGAGTACATAATAAATTGTGAACATACTATGTGACTAATAACAGTCTGAGCTTAGCCCCTACTGGAGCCCCTGGTCTTTAAGGATTCGTCCAGGACTTCCGCACTTTCTAGACGTACCCTTCTGGTTCTCTTGTGTTCACTTACACCAAAGGCCCAGCAACAGTCACGTCTGGTTTATGTGAGCAAGAATGGGAAGGATTATGATCTGTATTTTATATGCTATAAAGTGGGCAGTCTAGATAAGCTGGACATGACAATCAGCTGTAGAACCAAAATTATTAGTTCTGGTTCACTAGGATATAATTTAAAATGGAAAAAAAACTTCCTAAGCTGCAGAAATAAAATATAAACACTACATTTATGTTACAAAAACATGCAGGAGTATATAACCAAAGCTCAAGGCGCAACAGCACGTGTACAATGCCAGTGCATAAGGATTACCCATCATACGTAAGCAACAAATGCTATCATTTTTAAAATTTAGGAGTATTTCTGGGTCTAAACGAATGCTGCTGCTTCTTTCTTGACCACAAGTACTTGTGAAAACAGAAGACTTCCAAAAAGCATGACACATGATGCAGCCAGGCCTGTCATTTGCTTAGCTGATGGCAACAACTTACATTTCTCATTATAAGAGGGCACTTCTGATTCACTTTATGTTTTTAAAAGTAATCTCTTGGAATCAGCTTCTTAGTCAGTTGAACTAGTTTTCAAGATATGAACGGGTTGAAACCAATCTGATTTTGCAAGACCGAAAGTTTGAAGACAGTCTGAAACATGAGCCAAGAAAGCACTTTATACCAAAATAAAGACAGGGAATTCAGCTGCTGAAGTTTACCTAGTTTTCAAAAGTCAATATTAATCACTGATGATAAGAACATCACGAACAATTTGAAAATCTGCTACGCATAGTTGATTCATGTTACTTCAAGGAAATTTAGGTTAGGACTAGAATTCAGAGATAGACTTTTTTTCCGGCTTGGAATTTTTGTTTGTTTTTTTTTGTTTGGTTTATTTTTTGTTGTTGTTGTTTTGTTTTGTTTTCAAAAAAGGATTTCAGATGCAGGATGCTTGATGACTTCCCTTAAGAAAGGTACCAGAAAATTGTAATTTTTCCCTACACACTTCAGAACAGCTCAAAAAAAAAATAAATCAATTGGCTTAAGATAACCAATTGTTAATGGAATATTTGAGTTTAAAATAATGGCAAAGTTGGATATAACAGTGAAAACTTCTCACTCTACAGGTGGGCATCACATATCTGCAAGTTATGCTAAGTGGCCAAACTATTCCTCACACAGTGCTAGGACTGGACACCTCTTTCCACATATCAAGAGGTAACTGTAGAGCCTGCTGTTCTACAAGGACTGGACATTAAGATGCACTGAGAAGAGGTGCAGTATTGAGGCAAAATAAAAAGCCTGCCTCCACGTACTAAAACCTATTTGTTGACAGAGACCCAGGAAAAAAAGTTTTAAAAGCGTTTCACGGTCTGAGGGGTAATCATCCCATTTTTGAATATGCTGTATTCCGTCTGGCTTGACCATTCATCCTTCTGAGCTGATTGTTTTCCCATCTGTGGGAATCGGTATGACCAATTAAAACAGAATACTATGAACAAAGTGGCAGCAAAACTGTTCTTGTGTGCCAGCAATCTGGGACAGAAACAGCAAGCATAGCAAAAATGTGGGTAGATAGATAAATTAATAAATAATAAACCAGCTCTATTTCCAGAAAATGGAAGCCAAAGTGACATATTTTTTTCCATTAAAACTCACAGAACACCATGCAAGACGCATCTCAAACAAACAATATTTTCAGGCAAGTTAATGGCTCTGTGATTAATTTCTCACACGCGTTCCAAGAATGGCTACTGTTCACTCACTGCAGTGGAATCTTTTTACTTTCAAAATCTTCTAATAGCAGGTATTCCTGCCCTTCTTCCGAGAGAAAGGGTGACCCTTGGCTGCTCCACAAACATAGGAAAGATGAGGAAGACAGCATTTAGTATTTCAATATACCTCTCGAATGAGCCAAAACAATAAGAATTTTGGAAACTGTATTTGGCTGCATTTTCTTATTTAGGATCCAAATACGAAGCTTAAAATCTTACTAAACGCTACAGCAAAACAATGCTCTGTCTCAAGTCAACAGTGATCAGAGCATAAAACTATTTTAGACAAAATACAACATGATTATTACAGCTGCAAGTGCTGTGGCCAAGATATTCTCACAACAGTACGCGGTACATTGGATGACACCGTAGCGAATGATTTGAAAATTATTTGTTAGCTCTGAAACACCACAGTTCTTTTTCAAAGAGGCAGCTCAGTCACTTCCTCTATGTTTTACAGCTAACTGCCTCCCCTGGAAAAGAACCACAAAGCCTTGAAATAAATTTCAGTGGTTCTCGGATTATCTGTAAAGTAACATGAAAGATTAGAACAGAAGATGTTCCCTCTGCGTATTGGCAACTCTAAAATCTAAAGGGAAAACAGCATAGAAATAAACCATTCAAGTAACAATACCTGCCTATTTAATTACATCTATTAAGCTTTACACTAAGGAAAAAAGCTTTTATGAAATACACAGATAAATTGTTCCAAATCTGGAAATTAATAGGAAAATGATGCAGCCATTTAATTTTTATTTCACCTGTAAGCATGTGGATTGGGCTAGTACACAGAGTGCCCTCTAAATGATCATCTTAATGACATGCTACCCAGATACACAAAGCTTCAACTCCATAGGAAAAGGTCTATATCCTATATACTCTGGCCCAAATCCAGCAGAACACCTACTGTACCAGACATGAAGCATAAGCAGTCCTTTTAGGTGGAACTGAAACTCTAGCATAACTATTATTTCTGAATTTTCATTATTATTACCTTCTTAATAAAAGGACATATCTATTTAGTGAATTCTATTTAATATAATACACTAAGACCATATAATTTCCAAGTAATCACAGTGCTAATGTTTCGCTGTCTTCAAATATTCCTATAAAAACATTTATTTAAGCAACCTCTACGCTCCCACACACTTTGTTCAGTTCTTTCTCAGTTCCCTTGGCATTTTATCTCCATCAGACCTTCTGCCTTCCCCAGCACCCAAATACCTTTTTTCTCCTGTGTCACCAGTGTCTTCATCAAGATATTTGGCAGGCTATTCCTGGACTTTATACCTTACCCCATTTTGTGTGCCCTTTTGTGGTCTCCCCAGACTTTATTCCCTCTAACTAACCCACACGTCACACAACTCTGGAAGTCAGGTGAGAAAGCCAATTGCACATCTCAGCCTTGATGACTCCTAAAGATACGCCTCATGTGGTGGTGTTAGAAATCCACTCTGTGCCCATCCCTCGCAGAAGGAAATGGGCGCTCAGACACGTTTCTGATGAGCCAGGGCACTGAAATGAAACATCGAGATTTCTCTGCCAAGCCATTCTGGAAATGCTACTAAACTTTCTGAGATCTTTTGGCAGGAACAGTGACATACCTCTTGGGCACTATCAGCTTCTAAACATCACTAAACACCGAAACCTTTAACACTGAGAAAGCAGATACTGGGTTTCTCTTATGCAGGAGATTTTGGGGCATGCGGTGCTGCCTGTAACCTGCACATTCCATACTCTGGGGGAACCTGTAGTCTCATTCCTCAGTTTTATAAGGAAGATCGTAAAGGGTGGATATTTTTTTACCATGTAATCATCAGTAAACGGAGCAGGAAACTCCTCAGGCACAACAGAGCAAGATAAAAATGCCAAGGGAGCGGAGAGCACATGGCAGAGGTAAAACTGGCAGAGCATCAAGGTGTTGAAGAAGGCACCGCCACTAAAAGGTATGGCCCTAAGGGAGTATGTGAAATACTCATGAAAATACTTTCAAAGGAAGCTTTCCTCAGCCTTCCATGTACTTGTCTGCAATTGCAAAAAGAATATGATGCCCCATTTATTTTTCTGGAAATACCCCAGCAGATTTTATTTTGAATTACTGCAGAAAAGAAGCTTGCCAGAGAGATTTCTAAGGTTCTCCCACAGAATACTCAAGGTTGGAAGGAACCTCTGGAGATTATCTGGTTCAGCTCTTCCAACACCTCTAAGCCAACTTCAAAGTCAGGAGAGGCTCCTTAGGAGCTTTGTCCAGTCAAGTTGGTTTGTGGAGGACGGAGATTCCACTAAGTCCCTGGGCATCCTGCTCTAGGGATGGCCACCATCATCCATGCTGAAAAAACATAGCCATATTTCCCAGGTAGCTACCATAAATATCATACCCTCATACGCAGGAGGTGCTGTACATCTATTTAATTTAGAAGTAGCAGTTAGAGAAATAAATACACATTTGATTCAGTAGAAGATTTCATTTTTTTTCCTTAAAATTTCCTAATGCACACTTGCCTGGAAAACTGGCTGTGCAGGTACTCTTTATTCGATAAGAAATAAGGCATTTTGAGCTTGTTTTTAAATACATGTTATTTGGAAAAAGTTAAGATACAGGATACAGAAATTGAGTGGTTTTAAGTCTCCTGCATTCTTAGTTATCATAAAATAATTATCTTTTGCTGAAGAGTCTGACCCATGGAAGTAACAGTCAACAAACACCATTCGAGGATTGTTCTATTCAGTGATGTGGTAACCTGGCAGGTGATAATAAATATCAGTATGTTTTACTGAATCCCTTCCATGAAAGCTTTAACTGGTAGAACTGGGGCACCAAATACCAGATGGGAGAAGTCCTAGACAGAACTAAACACACCAGATTGTGGCTAAAGAAAGGGGACTTCTCCGCTCTGTGCCATGCACCATGCCAAACTACAAGGAAATGCTTGGATCACTGCATTTATCTGATATTTCCTATTGGCAACTGCTGTCCACACTTTTCAAGAACGTAATACAGGTCTAGCATTGACCAAACAACTTACTATTGCTGCAAAAAATTCAAGCATAGAAAGAAAAGAAGCAAGAGTTACAGGCATCGCCCTCTGCAGATTATACACGTCCAAACGTTCAACAACTCGGCAATAAAGTGTTTTTAGCACAAACATTCTTGGCCTGTAATACAAATAAGTATTATTAAGAAAAAAAAGCGTCACTTACCTCATAGGTTCAGGTTTTTTACTCTGACAGTTTATTAGCAGTAGGTAGTCTTGAGGATCTTCTTGACCAGAGGAAGACTCCAGTGGGGGGATGTTAATAAGCTGATAAGGAGGAGGTAGGGAAGATTCTGCTTGCATGGAAGGCGGCGAAGTGTTGATAGGCAAGGGTAACTCAGCAGATGGTTGTGAAGAACTGACTGGTGGCTTCACAGCATCTGCAAACACACAAGCAAAGCATTCTTTTCACAATGAAGA
>JAHREE010000567.1:1977864-2045740 GCA_033628505.1 Tringa tobata
GCTAAACTATTAAGAGACCAACTTTCTGATCTGAAACTCATCCTCACACAGGCATTTTGTATGTGATAAACAGTGTAGGCTAACACCTGACTCAAAGAGCAACTGAACTTAGTCTAAAGTACTTCACTGCTGGGCTACTTGTTAATTGCTTTACACGTTTCAAGCTATTTCAGATTTGACTACGAAGAAAACAGCAACATTAACGACTTTCATCACTGAGCAAATGACTGATGTTTGCCTATCTGTACCCTCTCAAATATTCTCTTTAGCCACGTACTTCAGAAGCTGATATGAAGGAGAGAGTTTCTCCCAGCAGCCTATTATGATTTCAAAGAGTACAGTCATCAACTTGCTCCACTTTGGACTAGCAGATTTTTAGGGAAGGGGTCATCTGCACACCAAAGAGCGCTGTAAGTCGTTTGGTTTGTTCCCAGAGCTCAGACACTCGGACTGCTTTGAAACAACTGGGAGCTGGAAAAACATCCAGAATATTTAAGATGCAAATGAGCCTAACAAGAATCCTATTTTGTTTTTATAATTCCTGCATTCAGTACAGCTAGAACAAGCAGCTTTCTCAAAACAGGAGAAGAGTTTTATCTTCTCCCAGTCAGTTTAAGAGCAGTTCCAGGCATCACCTTCACTAGAATTTATACTTTTTTCTTCATAACCATTTTTGTATTTGCCTCACTAATAGAAGAGTCAAAACATTAATGAGCTAAAAAGAATATTTTCTGAACAAGAATAACAACAAGCTCCCCTCTTCTTCCTTCTTAACTATAAGCTTTATAAAAGCTTCTTTATTCCACGTGTTCCTATATCTGTGCTCTATGAACAATCTAGGAGATCTAAGTGTGGGAGTTTGCATTTAGGGCTGGTTTTATGTTTTGTTTTGGTTTTTAATAAGAGCAAAAATTAAATCATTTTCTACATTATGATATATAGTCTCTTAATATTCTAATTATGTAAATACTTGAAATGTTCTCATAGTGAACAAAACACAGAAGCCTCATTACTGCAAGCATTTCTTTACATGTCAAAATTGCAATCAAAGTAAGAAAATGCATTCTTTGCAGACCGTAGGTAGAAAGACTAAAATAGAAGTGGGATTTTCCCATTGTAACAGCAAATCAGCGGAAGATACGCAAATGCATGATTCTGCTATTCTTCTGAGCTGTTTCATTCCATCTATTTACCACGATGCAGATGTTATTATTAAAACAACCAATGGCCAACAAAATACTAGAGTAATAACCTTGAACAAAAATTTACAGATACAACATTGGAGCCATAATGATAATAAAAAAACCCACTTCACCTTAATCCTTAAAAGGACTTTTTTTTTTTTTTTTTAATTAAGTCTGTTAAGTCATTATCTGTGCTGCTTAATGTAATGAGATACATCCTGAAATACACTGCTGGAGTTTCCTCTGGCGTTAGCTTCTGCATGGTCTCAAGTGAAAGATTCTGGAATCAAAGGGCCACATGTGTGCATGTGCACGCACAGAGCACAAGCGTGTGTGAGCCGACAGGCACAGACAAACAAGCACTTGCTCCCTTCGCATACTTAACTCCATAAACGTGAGCCAGATCCAGCCCAGAAGATGCACGGACACGTTAGTCCGGGTTTGGTTTTCAGCGTTAAGTGATCAGCTGACTCTCAATATGAAATCTATGCAGTGAGCCTCAATTCTGAACCTTTCTGCTATACCCTGAGAAAATCCTTTTAAATGCTTTAATAAAAAGTTCCTGTTCCTTTCATAAGTTTGTTTTCTTAGTTCAATACGATCTCAAAGTATCTCTCTTCTTCTGAAGATAAAAGTTATACCCTATTTAAGGAACACTAACAAAGAATTCAGTGGTTGCTCATTGCGTATTATGCTCAGGACAGCCCCGCTTCCTGCATCCAAACCAGAAACATGACTGACTGTTCCAAGTTACCATCACACACTGAAGTTTCCAGCTTTCAGAGCTTACATCTAAAATTTAGGTGCAGTTTCCTATCTGCAGTTCGTATGTAATCTTAAGCTGCACTTTTGGTTACGCACTTAAAATTCAAAAATACCAAAAGCATTTCCGCTCCAAATTTCTTTCCCCTCTCCACCTGCGTTTTTCTTTTGAAGACTATTCATTCAAAAGGAGGGGAAAAAAAAAAAAAGAAAAGAAAAGAAACATCTGTAGCCTGTTCTCTCCATCTTCAGATGGTACACAGACTGGGTGACGCAGGAAAAAATAATCAAGGAGTCCTGTTATAGACTAACTTCTGTAAGTGCTTGTGAAGAGAAACAGTGCAGCCCACAGCATTAAAACCTTTGGGGTTTTGTTTTCACTAAAAAGGCCCAAGAGGTCTCCTCAGCAGAGCTGGCCACAGGGTGAGCTTACCCAGCTGGGGCTGCAGCACGCTGCCTGGAACCCAAGGCACCTCTGGCCTTCAGAGAGGTTTCCAGCGCTCCCCGTGCTGCCTCACAGCACCTCACCACTTGAGAGCTACCCATCTGCAGAGCAGTTTTCCAGCCCACCCTCTCCTAATAACTCATCAGGTGATGTTAATGCCACAAAAGGTATCCAACAGGAACCAGGGAAAACTAAGTTAATGACCGAGGCATATCAGACTCAGTGTATTTTTCCTCAAGGAAGAGCAGAATCACCTCCTATAGGATTTTTTGTCACATGCAGCTGGCAACTTATAATAACCCCAAACACTCAAGATTAAGATTCTGACTACACTCCTGATGGCAAATTCTATCTTTTTAATATACATATTTTTTCCTCACAGACTGGTAAGACAAGACCTACTGTTGCAGATTTTGTGCTCTATTCATCATCCTCTCACTTAGCCCCCCATCCTTTGCCCACATCATCTGAAGTTGAAGACTAAGACATTTTCTCTGCTTTCTGTTTCTCTTTTGGATAATGGGCAATGATTATCTCAGCTTTACCTGCCTTTACTCAGCTCTTAAGCCACCAGCTACCACCTCTAGCCAACCCGCTATGCCCAATCTCAGGTCCTTCTCTGGTCCCCCTCCTTCTAATTTTATTATTCCCCTGAAATTTTGCCCGATGAAATCTTGCCACTCTGACAGCCTCCTTCACAGTCAACCATCACCTGCCCCTCAGCAATTCCACCTTCCTGTTTGTACATCTCAGTGGCCATTGTCCCCCAACCTTAAATCCTCAAAAAAAGCATCCAAAAAAGCCTCTGCAAAGAGAGATGCTCTTGTGCCACTATTCCCTCTAAACCTACTGCCTCACTTCTAAGACAACACAATCTTTGGAGGGTTTCTCTCCTAGTGCTTAATTCAGTCCTTTCATGTCATTCTTTACTGCACTCCAGGTCACCAATCACTCATCCTCCTGGCATCTCATCTTTGAGCTGACTTTCTTTCAAGTTAATCACATCCAAGAGATTAAAAAAAAAATAATATAAAAATCTCAAGTCGTCATTAGGTACATCATCTCAACTCTGTTGCAAAGACTTTTTAAAGTCTTATTGCTCTGTCATTGCACTTCTCTCTACACTGCTCCAGTCTCCCTTCCTTTATCTATAAGCTCATGCTATTTCTCCCCACTTTTGAGCCCTTTCCTGACCAAGGTCTCTAAGATTCATCAGATGTTATCGAAATGGTGATTTTGATTTGCCAAGTGTGCCAGCCTCTATCATTCACTTGTTAAAGCTGTCAAAGGAAAACATTTTTGATTTCTTCATGCAGGAAGGGCACCCTAAGCAGCTCTAATGTCCACTACTTATTTATCAAAGACCTCCTGAAAATTTTGGCTGAAGCGCTAAGACCACTTATCCGTCACAATGGGCAAAACCACCTGATTTGCTTTCACTTCTTCCCATGCCTCTGCTCCTATGTGGATGCCTCTTACTGCAGATAGTTAAGTTCTTAGTGGCAGAGCCTGTTTTCTGCTCCACGCTTGCGTTACAGGCAGCTCAGGGGTATCCTGATCCGACAGGGAGATCTCCCACACAGCGGAGCAGCAGCGGTGTCCGACCACGCAGCGTCAGAGGGAATACAAGGAGTCAGGATGGGAAGGTGGGGTTATGTTCATCCCATCAGGCACTGATACTGCACCCATAGCTGTGATCAACCTGCAGTGCATGTATTATCAGAATACGATTAAAAAAACCCACCCCTATGTTATTTGAAAACAATTTTACTGTTCACGGGAGGCATATACCAGACAGCAGCTGCCTGAAAAGAAATGCTGCAAACTTTGAAAGCGTTGTGTGTGAAGCAAGCTGTAGCTCTTCCCAAGTACAGTCCTCACAGTGACAGCAGCTTTCTTGACCACATGTAATTATTTGTGTAAATGCAAGTGTAGATTTCAATGTCTTGTTCTTCCCTTTTCTTTTTTTCCTCTGCTTTGTTTTTTTTTTTTTTCCTTCTGGTTTACTTTGTTATTGCTATCTTTATTCAAATGAATACATGCAAGTAACATGTTTGCATATAGTAAGATTATTTCCTCCTTCCCCTGCTCTGCCAAGCACGCAATTCACTAGATTACAGAAACATGGAGCTGGATCACATATAAAACACTCATCACAGATGTCTACTGAATTCTAAGGAAAGGCTTTCACAACCTGCGCTTAAAGATCCTTAGAAGGTTTTTCTTCATTGTTATATCGCTCACTAAAAGAGAAACAAATTACTTCTCTCTTCAGATAACAACCTATCCATGTCCTGCTTATCTCAGCATTTTATGCTTTCAACGTCAACTTTCCCCTCAGTATTTTCTTCCCAGGAAAAACAAATCCTTCAACTTTTCTCCTCATCGATCACTTTTAAAAATCCATTTCCTCTACTTCTACCATTCTTTAATCATTTATCCTCATCCTTCTTGAAGCTCAGGCCGCAGTATTTTGGCTGAGGTCTCCACAGCACCAGGAGAGGAGAACAAGTCATTTCCCACATCCATTTAGTCTCTCCATCCCAAAAAATTTCTCACTGGAGTGCAAGGCACACAAAACACTGGCAACACATTTTTGCTTATAGTTACATTTAAACCTCTGAATGACCTATTATATTATGACCTTACAGAGAAAATATGAAGGTTAAAAGTGGAGTATGAAACCTGGTGGTAGAACTAAAAACCATGCTCATGTGTAGCTCCCCCTACCTTTGCACATGCATTTTAAAAAGAAAGATGCTACAGAAAAATATTCTAGAGCTTCCATTTGAAAACTAGAAGCATTATCTGAGGAAAACATAAGTAGTACCCAGGAATTTCTTTACAAAAAATAGAACAATTATTTAGCTTATTTTAAAAAAAGTTTCCTTCATGTTTCCATCTTGTTTCAAAAGACCTAAATCAGTGTAAACCCTTCCTTAAAAGAAAGCCCCTATAAAAAGTCATGTTATGTAATTAGGCTGTAATCATTACAGATCACACTATAGTGTGATGCAATCAGAACGCTAGAGACTCAATGGCTTGTAAATATGACTAAAGAACATAAATTCATCTACTCAGCCCAAATACAAATGTAACATTGCAGATCTCCAGAATGAACAGATTTCATGTGCATAAATCAATTTCTAGTGGGAAGGTCACAACAAAGCACTAGATAGATAGAAATTACTGTGAACACTCTTTTTTTTTAAGAAAAGGAATAACAGAAAATACAAACTTTACATCATAGGAATTTCTGAGACCTCACCAAGTATGGAAGGAGCAGCTCAGAGATTGTCTGAGGTGATCTTTATTTTCTTGGTCTCTCCAGTTACGATTAACTCTTTCTCCCTCATTCCTCCCAACACCAAAACAACAACTCCGTATTAGTTTTCTAATAGCCCTAATCACCACCATCTCATTTTTTTTTTTTTCTTTGTAAATCCAAGGAAGCAATTGGAGTGGGCTTCCAAACAAACAGCAGCAGGAACAATAGGCCAGTGATGCCCCCAGTCCTTGATATAGCAAAGGACACCAATGACAGTCCTTTCATAACAAGTCTCTTAACCAGGCTGGCAAAAGCCATTTTGTCCAGCTTCCAAGAAAACTATCTTCTGCTTCCATAGTGAAAGGGAGGGTTGATTATGCCCCATACAACCTCTTTTTATTTAGGTCCATACTAAAATAACAGTGCTTTTTTATTTTCTGCAGTAAACTTCACCTATTCTTTAACTTCTCAAAATAGACTGTCGGTCACCACAGATTTTATAAAGTATGTTTATGATTTGCTTTTCCACTAGTAGGAAGATTTGCCTTGTAAAAATAAGAACTTGGCTATAAACAGACACTAAGCAACTGACTTTCCCGTTTTGCTTTTTTAATTCTTCCTCAGCGCATCGCAAGACATTACTAAACCCATAAAACAGACAGTACTGTCAACTCTCAGTTATGTAAAGTAAAGGTGTTGGGATAATTCAGACAAAAATGCCAAAGATGAAATACACAACAAGAGTTCAATGGGGATAAGTTACTGAAACAATCAACTGAAATAAAACCCAGTTTTGGTCCAAACAGCCAGTGAGGACACGGTTAGTTCTCTCCACATTCATAGCGTGTTTCACCCTTCAGTGCAACAGAAGATGGAACATCAACAGAACGTTCAGTATTAGCGACGCACCAGCTCTCAGCAAGGAAGGGCCTCATTAGCTCTCCATTCCACCCCACAGACACACGCTTCTTCGCGCTCTCACATACACTAGAGCTGCCAGGTAAACACATTTTCTTCTTGCTTCCGAGTTTGTTGCCAGAACCCCATGATTTCTGAGGGCCTCCTGCCCACGGCTGCACTGGTCCACCCGTGTATGAGCCACTGAAAAGCAATCCCCTGCCAACCTCTCTGCCCTACGCAAGGGATGCCTGGCAGAGCGAACACTGAAAAACACGGCAATTGCTCTCAGAAACGTGCTGTGGGTGGTCTCGGTTACGTTCAGGATGTCACAAAAACATGCTGGAACTGTCAAACCCTTCACTGAATTTGCTACCGGAGTGGCAATTCACAGACGAAGTTTTTGTGACAAAGTTTTAGTTCAAAACCGCAATAAGGAGAAAGAAAAAGGACTCTCTTCAGAAAGTAACAATATTTTTCAGTCTTTTTTGAAGATTTGTCTGGAGTAGGATATGCAAGCCCTTTTTCCCACCCCCCACTTCACTCAATCTACGATCCTACACAAACCAGGGATTTAATTCTAGCCCCTTCAGTCAGGCATGCTTTATTTCTAACCCGCTTACCGCTCCTGTTTAATCTTTTCTTGGGACTGTGTGCACAGAGCCACAACGAGTCATGCAACCCGCTAATCTCCACAAAGAATGCAGGAAAAATAAGTAATAAATAAGGATGGATTCAGGACAAGCAATGGCCACAAGGTATTTGTAGGAATTAAACACACCGTCCTGTTTCCTACAAGCTGCTTTCACACAACGTCTATTTTGGTAGGATTAGAGCTGGATAGTGGAGAACTACAAGTTATTTTCCATTTGTTTCAGCCTGTGGGGGGGCGGATTATTTTATATTTTTCCCCAAGATGCAAAGCAGAAGGAGAAATGGTAATATTAGAAACCTGACATTTTGCACTCACTCCTGCTTGCATAACCATACATTTTTATAACGAATGGTATTCCTTTGAAGATTATGGTGATCTTCTGTTTTGCATGATTATAGTTAAAAGATTTTTCCTATACTCTCAAGGCCTAACATCATGCAAAACAGAAGAGCATCATCCAAGTACTATGGCACACTTAATTTATAACAAATTCTTAATATCTCCCTCCGTCCTGCTTACTTTTTTGTCAGAGTAACAAGGAAGTTTCATAGCCAATGCATACAAGTTTTAAAACCTATGCCAGCTACTAAAGACAGTAATCTGATCTTTGAAACACTCTCTGCATGTAAGTATCACAATTTCTCAGAAAAACCAACAGAACTTACCTTCATCTGTAGGGTTGAACCCACAGATATCACAGATACATCGAACCCACTTATTCATCTCCTCCTCGCTGTCTGCTACCAAATAGAAAACTCTGTCTATCGTGTTGATATCAAAAATATAACTGTTTTCAAATTCTTTTTTGTTGAATGTTAATCCAGCATCCACTTGTTGACACAAATTTAAGTCAATAATACGGATAGGCTTCTTGGCATGGTCATTTTTGTAGTATTCCAATACATCTGGATCCCCCGTTAAACGGCCGCTGCGAAGCACAAACCATCTCCTCTTCCATGCCTGAAAATTAGAGAGAGAAAAAAACAGGAGAAAAATTAGAAGAAAGAAATCATACTTTAAGACTGTTCCCTTTTGTGTATGTTTCAACCTGGTAGAACCCAGTAATAACTAGTTCAACTACAATTAAGAGATTGCACACCAGCTACCTACATTTAACACAATCTGTTTACGTATTGTTACAACAGTGGACTAGAGGATGAGTGAATTTGTATTTTAAAGTTTGTTTCTTCTGTATTTGAACTTGGTTTTTAAGAAGGGGACATATAGTTAAATCACTGTTTACAAAATGAGAAAGATCAAATCCAGTAAAGAAAAAAGAAGGGAGGGGTCAAGGAGAGGGGAACAAAGCACACAGAAAACATTTCTGTGGGGGCTGACATAGACATGGGGAAGACAAAATAAAATATATCTTTAAGTATATCTTTAAGTATAAAATATATCTTTAAGTGCCTTTTTCCAGTATCTGCTGCTTTGGGCTGAGGCATTTGAACTCTGAGGTTTTCATCGATACTCAGTGACAGTGACCTGCATTTAAAGAACAGACAACGCTCACATCGTATGCTCTATGGACGGTACTTCCACAGAAGAAATACATTTCACAATCTGACGCCATGCTTATTACACCAGCCTTCCTGCCACTGCAGATAGAAGCTGGTCTGGTAGAAAAGCATAACTACAATACCTCATCTTCCATCTAATCTTCAGCTGCCTTTCAATCCAGTGGACCTCTGTCACCTGGCATAATTCTTGCCAAAGACGCCAACTCAAACCAAGAAACCAAAGTTTGCATACAACTGTCCTGCCATTACCAACAGCATCTTTATCACCCCACTTGGCTGCCTCCTGGTTCCTCAGCTCTACTAGCAATACAGCATCTTATGCTACAAGCTACCTTATATGCAGAAATACCAGGATAATGGGCAGAGTAGAAAAAACTAGAGGTATTGCCAATGCCCACTAGAAGAGCTGCACTGCATTCACAGTTAGAAATCTGAAAGTAGAGCCAGGACCCAGTGGGGAGCCATCACTGTTTTGTCCATTTGTTTTTATGCTTTTCAGCAAAGTTAGTGCAAATCAACACTGTAGCCAAGACACTGCGCATTACACTGCAGACTCACACCGTGCCCCAAGGCACCTCACGTAAAACTTCTTTAGGATATTCAAACAAGGTCGCCAGCAAGTCCTTTGGAAGGACAAAAAAAGCACAGAAGAAATGAAAAAAACCCAAACAACCCAACAAAACAAGAGCCTGTGACTCTTCTCCCAAGTCACAGGCGACAGGACTAGAGGAAACGGCCTCAAGTTACACCAGGGGAGGTTCAGGCTGGGTATTAGGAAAAAGTTTTTCACTGAAAGGGTTATCAGACATTGGAATGGGCTGCCCAGGGAGGCGGTTGAGGCACCATCCCTGGAGGTGTTCAAAAGACAGGTTGACGTGGTGCGGGGAGACATGGTTTAGTGATAGTGTTGCATTTTGTTTGTTGTGTGGGTGTTTATTTTTGTCAGAGTTAGGTTGATGGTTGGACAAGATGACCTTGAAGGTCCCTTCCAACCTAGAAGATTCTATGATTCTAAAACAGGTGAGTGAGTTCTCCTTTTGGCCAGCCCTGGCTGTGTGCTAACCAAGGAAAGGAATGAAAACAGCAAGGGTGGTCCTAGAAGAAGTCAAGACTTGATGTCCTTTACACACTGTAACGTAGTTTTGAAAACAAGAGTTTCTCACTAATAGGGAAAGATTCAGATCCATTTTGCTGATGCACAAAAGTGTCTCCATTTCACTTTTATGTAGTTGTTACCTTCAAACAACCTAGTGGAGAGAGGACATAAAGGACAAAGAGCAAGAACTGCACTGCCATCTTCCAGCTCCGAACTAGCGCCGTCAGCTTCGCACTAGAGACTCACAAAACCCTCATTGTCAAGCAGGCATGCCTTTTTTGGGTATCAAGCTTAGGAAGCTGTTATGAAAAGATAATACAGAAAGCAAGAGAAAGGGAAAAATGCCAGACAGCTTAATTAAGGCTTGTGATCCGTTCTCCAACTCCCAAGCCTCGAAAAGTTACTTAAGACAACTTTTATATTTTATAAAACAAATATATTTATTGTTTTTATGAATACAGTATCTGCCTTCAAATGCTGAACTGTGTGAATCGAGTCAAGGTCTCAAGGAACTATTTCCATGGTAGCAGTACATTTCACTGGGTGACCAGTAAAACACAGAAGTAGAAGATGGAACAGATGAAACTGTTTAGATTTTATTTGTGAGCATCTTCTAGTAGCACAGCGGATAAGCGCTCTTTAACAGCTACCCAAAAACACTGGCAAAGTTTGTTTTGTTTCCTGTTTCCAAATCAAGTGACAACTTAGATGCTGGGATAACAGGAAACTTCAGTATCGGAGGCTCTGTCTCACACAAGGTCTATTGCAGATAACTGTTACAAACCAAACTGCAGAACTCTGTTGCTTCAGAAACCAGCTTTATCTGTAACCTCAGCCTGCCGCCACCCAGATGAAATTTTCAAAGCTTGGGTCAGGAGGAAAGAGATTAGAGATAGGAGAGGGACAAGAGCAATTGAGAAGCATGATGCATTTTGTCTCACGATTTGTGTAACAAAGATAAAAATAATTTAAAAATAATCAACTCTGTATGAAGCAAGCGTGCCACTTCTAGAAGTTTATTTCTAGTACCGTGTTAAGGAACGAAAGATTCTCAGCAATCCTGACAATCTCTGTTGAGCATTAAGGAGTAAATAGGACTCTTAAATTTAAAATTCAGAAAAATCAACCAACTAAACGGAATTTGCTTTCCGCCCTTCAGGCTACAAAACAGCAACTATAAAGTACTTAAAACATTGAGTTTAGCCTACCAGCACCTGCTACTATTTTTGAAGAGTTTTCACATAGTGCATATGTGAATGTTTATTTCAGTCATATAATGAGTCACACTCACTGAAACTGGCACAGATTATATTCAAAAACAAAAGCAATTCCATAAACTACACACTAATAAGGCAGATACAAAGGTTCTCTGGATTACAGTACAAAGCACAATTTAGCAGCAGAATAAAGCTTAAAGCTAGACAAGCGAACTGACATCAGCACCCTTGCTAATCATAGTACAAAAGCGCCTCTATATTTTGTCAAAGTGCAAAATGAGCCCACATAAATCACTCTTTGTTATTTGAAAATATCTGGGATTCTTAAAGCTTGATCTATTTTTAACATTTCAGTATTTGTCATTGTAACGAAAGCTGTATACTGCCTCACTGAAGTACAGAATACTGTGCTATATGTGTAAAAAAGAGAGCT
This sequence comes from Tringa tobata, assembly GCA_033628505.1. Classification (NCBI taxonomy): domain Eukaryota; kingdom Metazoa; phylum Chordata; class Aves; order Charadriiformes; family Scolopacidae; genus Tringa; species Tringa tobata. The sequence goes on from JAHREE010000567.1 coordinate 1,989,342, forward strand.
TCTTCAGAAATGGCTTTCCAAAAAGAAATCTCTAAAAGAGAACATGCACATGTCCAAATACGTATTTATGCAAATTTAATTATTTAAATTTTTTTAGCCCTTTGGGCGTCCTTGTTTGAAAATTTTGCATTTTCTTTTACAGAGCACATTACAGTCTATTTCTCATCATTACCAAAAAAGTTGCAACTGTTTAAAGTCACAGGAAAATTACAGGTACTAATTATCTGTCACATTACTGATGTTATCAGCCATACATTATCAAACTCTGGGTTTCTGCACTGAAAGTCAACTGCATTAAATTTGAGAAGTCAAAAAAAAAAAAGCCTGTATGAGATCTAAACATTTTGTCCCAATACCAATATCATTTGATTCTGGAAAGATATTTGAGTAAATAGAGAAAAAGTTTTGGTTGGTTGGGTTTTTCTTTAAAGAAAGATTTTTTCATATAGATGCTATGTGTGCTATTAATATAAATAAGCTTCTAGAAATATATTTTATAAATATACTAACACCTACTTACAAAGCACTGCATGCAGATCAAACAGTTAATTCAGAAGGAAAACTGTTCCTTTTAAAAGAAGTGTGGTACAGCAAACATCATGAGAATCCAGATCACCAAAAGCCTGTGTAGGCTTTGTAAAGCGCTACAAAACAAGGTTTAACGAGGTTTGCTGCTTTTGTTTCAGACTGAGAAAGGCCTTGTGTGCCTTTCAGCTTGTTTGCTCTTTTGAGCTGCAAAGCATATCAGCTGGTCTAACATAGGACATCACCATTCTTGCCAAACATTGTCCTGTTTGTATCATGAGACCATCGTATCATGAGACCATCATAACTATAGAAACAAGCTTGTTTGCTTGTTTTTGAGATAGCCTAAAATGTGACAAGCTGCTCACCCACAGAGCATCAAATGATCAAAGGAATAGTGGAGTTCTCTGTTTTTCACACAGCATTCTGAGTAGGTTACAAAGCAAAACCAAGAAATTCCTATGATTAGTTCTTCCACTCACATATATGCAAACTGCTGATTTAAAAGCGAGTGAATCAGCTAATAATTTAACAGAAAGCATCATTTAACAGTGCTGGGAGTTTGTTTTGTTTTTGTTTTAAAGACCATAGCTAAAACTGCATGCAGTACACAGGATTTATAATACAATCTCCTTACGTTGAAGACGTTGTAGTGATAACTCCCTTAATCTTTAAACCTATGGATTATTTTTTCTCCCAGTCATATATATTTGAAACATACCTCATTCAGCTGCTGGATGTAGTTCAAAGATGTAGGAAAAGGAGGATATATGCGTAAATGTAGAGGGAAAGGAAGGAGGAAGGGGCAGAAAAGAGTAGATAATTTATATTTTAAAAAGGATTTAACCTTCCATTTGGATCCCCTCAAGCTGTTGCTCAAGACACCAGAATAACTACATTTTAAAAATAACATTTAAATAAAAGCTTACAAACGTTAAATTAAAGACAACTTTTTCTGGCCAATTTTTTTAAAGTATTAGCTCTCATACGGTTAAGTAACTCTGCTTACTGATAAACTGGTCAATTCTCATTCTTTGGTTTGCTAAGTATTATTAAACATAATCCTCATGTCATTTAAAGCTGATTTCCCTCGCCTCGCGCTTTTACCATTTTTTTTTCTCTTGGGTAGCATCCAGTCAAAAAAACCTGCAAAGTTGTTGAGTTGTGGCTAAGCCAAAGAGGGTATCAGTTACATCCCACTCCAGTAACGCCACCAATAAATCTTTCCCCCATGTAGACCCAGGAATAAAATTACAAATCTCAGACCTTCCTTCTCATCTCTCAAGTGTGCAGACATTTGTGCTTCGGTTTTCAGCTCCGCACTCCACAGAGAGTCCTTTAAAAGGCTAATATTTGGCATCTTCCTTTCCCAGACAAGTCCACCAAGGCTTGGAAGAAAGAAACGACTTACCCAGGGGCACAAGGAAGGATCCAAAAGGACACCTGATGTTACACAAACATGTGACAAAACATTTCCTTGCTCCAAAAGAACTTATGAAGTCAGCAGAAGACATGCAGTGTGAACCAGAGAGAAGTAGGGGGAAAAAAGACAGCCCAAGGTCACTTCAAAATGCTCTCCTGGACATTTAAGTCCTGAACCTACTGTTGAGGTCTTTTCACATCTGCTGTAATTTAATTTTCTTTATGCCTTTTGCTCCCATCTATTTCATCCATCCCTCTCCCTTTACTTTTTCCCCCAGTGCAAAGGTCAAACAACAGTGAAATTGCTACATGTCTTTGACAAACATCAGGAAGAAGGATTTAAAACAAAAGTTGAGTATTTCTTCTCCTTTTTTGCCTCCACATTCTTAGTGTCCAGGTGTTTTCTTCACTGCAGGAGCCAAACACATCTCTGGCACAGTTTCACTGACTTGTGTGTAGGGCCTCTGCATCCCATTAGAAGCTCAAATGAAACAAAAATAAGTGTTCTTTACACTATGCTTATTTTTAAATCCTGTTTGCAGTAGGCATAAACCAGTGAGTGACAACTGTCACCGGTGAGCTTCATCCCACAAGGCACGTATTTAGGAGGACTGCCGGGAAGTAGCTAAAAGAGGTCACGTTAGGTAATGCTACTTCAAGTACAGAACTTTATTTTTTTCACTTGCTACTCTTCAGGCTTGCAGAACTAACTCCAACATGGTGAAATTTCAAAGTTTCAGCTGACATTTTCCCTGAGAAATTTAAATTTGTATGTTTCTACATGGAAATAAATGAAGGAAAGTTTTTCAGAAAGCATTTTCTGGAAGCCTTTTAAAACTTTTTTTGTTTGTTTGTTTTAAATGGCTATATCATGAGCACCAGAGCTGAAGAATAGGTAATTACTACTTACTTCTGAAAACCATTGTCATAACACCTACTGGCAAATGCCGTCTTCTTCCCTAAAAATGATGCCCTTTCTTTTTCTTTTTTTGGAAACGTAAAACAGAACAACTAAATTGAGCACAAAAAGGCACGTTTAGTGTCTTAATTCTAACAGCAGAAACTGCATCTCCAAGATTTGACGACAGTCCAAACACTCTACTTTTAGTAGCACTAAATACTAAGAAGTGTAAACAGATTGTTGCAAAATAAACAAATGTGATATGAGGAAAACACTGGATACAGTACCACTTTCTTTAAATACCTAAGACTTGTTTTCCAGGAAGCACCATCTTTTCTCGCTGAGCAAAATAAGGAAAAAACAGTCTCAGTGGAAGTTTCCACTCTCCTGGCCATCATCCTGATCATCTGTTCCGAATACACACAAGGCCAAAATTTCCTGTTTTCAAACTATTGTCACCATTTTCTAGTCTTGTGCTGTCGAGTCTAACTTTAGCTTGTTAAATAAACAAAAGAAAACACTGAAAATACAGCAGAACAATACTTCCACACAGATTTACCGTGAGCACTGTTTCCTAACTGACGTTTCAGCATGTGAACTAGTCTCCCAATGTTACACCGCTAATTAAAGCGTCAAAAAAAGGCGCAAAATACAACTCGGACAACATAGCACTAACTGCTGCTTCATTTTGTGAAACAAAACCTAACAATATTTTCACAGTCCTTTCAGTTTTGCTTGGGGGTTCTCGCCGCCTTTAAATTTATTTTTTTTAATGTCTTATGCATAATTATCCCAGCATAATTGTGCAGCCAGGTCTGTATCATCTAATTCACATTAAACTGACCCCTGTTATGATTGGTAGCATCGGTCACTTCAAGAAATACGTTTTGCAGCACGTCAGAAATTTTCTAGCGGCAAGCACAAGTTTCCCTCTGCCACACTCCTGCACAACAGAGAATTATCATCACCTCTTCACTAAAGGAGAGCCAATTCAGAAAGCTATATAGAGCAATAAGGCTGGAGCTCTGCAGCAGAGCCCTCATTTCACTGTCTCCAAGCTAGGACCAGTGACAAGATCGTCCCTTCATCTTCCTACATCATCCCATCCACTTCTTGTGCCTATAAATATTCTGTCATTTCTGATCACTCGCAAACTCACCTTATCACTTCTAGTTGTTCTACTTCACACCACCCACCCTGCGTGGCTAAGACATAGCCCCAGAACAGTCTTGCCAGCAACATGTTCCCAATCACAGATATTAGCTTTGCCATCTCCTCTCACTGCTTTGTCAGCAATGAAAACGTTACACTTGTCATGGCATGATGCTTGTCACGAAATAAGGAGAAATATCTGTTGCAGGTCCCTTCCCCACTCACCGACACGGTCTCTTGTTTTGCTGCCCTGTTTCTCAGAGCATTTCCAAAGTTTGATCTTTTCCTCTCTGATCATGACCATGGTCTGATCATCTCCCTCTCTAGTCTTTCCCATATCCCTCCTATTGAAAATAATACTGCTAGGACAATCTCCCTTCTCTCATTCTGATCACAGCACCTTCTATTTTAAAGTTTTCCATTTATTCCCTTGCTTCATTGCAGTTTTGAGCTTCTCTTCCTACTTTTAGGCTTTTTCTTCTGCGGAAAGTCAATGCACTTACTTGACTCCCTCCCCTGTTGCAAGTCACCTCCTCTTGCCTTGCTCTACCAACAGCACCAGACTCAGTTCATTTTCCCTTCTCTCACATCTCTCATCTTTCTTCAACTTCTGAAGGCTCCCTGAATCAGTAAAGCAAGGGCACGACATCTCCTTCCTTCAGATTCCTCCTAAAGATCAACCTCTGTGACAGTACGTATGATCACCCAACCAGATTACCATTTGGCCTTGCATCAGATGGATTTATTTAAAAAGTAATGGGTTTGTGTGTTCATCAGACAAAGGTTTGTTTCTTGGTTTGGGGTTTGTTTTTTTTTAAAGTGGCTTCAGTCTTTTCATCAGCTTTTAATTAAAAGTCACTGCCCCCTTCCCCCCGCCCTTTCTTATCTAAGAAAGCAAAACATTCACAGTAGGTTCTGCCCCCTTTTTTTTAAAAATCCCCAAAGCATCTGTACATTTCCTATCACAAGGATCACTGCAGTGCTGACAAGACCCCCCTCAACAAGAGCAGTCAGAGAAGACACCAGCATCCTGTCTTTGAACTGAGTTCCACTACCTTCAGCTCATGGCTGTACGTTGTGACACATCGCATGAGAGCAAAGCACAGAAAAAAATAAAAGAATTTAGGATTTATAAAGACACAAATCTAAGGCTGAAAGGTCAAGCCTACACTCCAGTGACAGCAACAACTGCTTTCACGCTAATGGCTGGGAACAAAATATCTCACCATATACTTTTGGCTATTCATTTCTCACTTCCTAGCAGGACATTCACTTTGAGTGGTGTTTGTAACAAGGGCTAAAAAAAATACCCATTTTTCCAAATCACAAGCCCAGTGCTTTTTGTAGTATTGTTACAGATTTAGTTTTCCTTTTTTTTTTTTTTTCAATTTTTACTTGACTATGTAGGTATCTATCTTCATCATCTGTGAAAGGCTTATATAAAAGGAAAAACAAGACACTAGAACTGTGTAAAAATACGCAATTCCTGACACTATTTTGGATCTTTCAAAGGACATTGCAGTTTCAACAAACACAGAACACGTGCTTTGCTGCTTCACATTTGGATCACCCAAGCATGCTCATGCTGCATACAAAATAAGAGATTTCTACAGATGACAAGAGAGGCCAGGTATTCTGGATATCATCTTTTCAAACAAAATATTCATAGGCTTAAAAACTGTGTTTAATACTCCCTGTAAGAGAAAGGGAATTTGAGCTACAGAAGAAACAGTTGCTCAAACTTCAAGAGGGAATGATGGATTAAGGGGGATTTAGCGATGAATTAAGGAGGATGATGCAAAGATAACCCATAATTTCTACAAATTGCCTCCCAACTAACCAGCCTGGTTTAAGCTACTAGTTGTATGCATAGTGAAAGAAGCTCCTACACACCCATTAAACACACATGGAAAAGTCTCCAAAGGAAATTCCAGACAACGTTTTAAATAATCACTGCAAATTAAATTTAGGACATGTTGACACTCCATCCTTATCCATTCCTTGTGAGAGCAAGGTGGGTACACAACTGACATTTTTGAGAGCCTCTTCTGTAAATGAGCCAGCCACTATTCCAGCAAGGAAAGGACTGATACTTATTCAAGCCACTTTACTCAGGCACAGTAAAGGCAAAGCTAAAGGAAATCTATTGTTCTGCCAAGGTATCACAGGGAGAATCAACAGAGTATGTTTTAAATACTGTGAGGCTTTGCAAGGAATTCCTTATTCCAGGGAAGGGGAAGAATTAGGAAGGGCACGCTCAGCGCTTACATTTTAGGACCAAAATGGTTGGCTTTTCCATTACAAATAATCAGATCTGCAACATGCACGAACCAAGCGTGCAGACGTGGCAGGAAGAACTGCTAAGTAAAAGCTACGGTAAAGTAAGCATTGTGGCTGATACATACATTCTTACTCTAAATGACCGAGAATATTCACCAACTAAGCTCAGCAGAGTTTTCTTTCTGAACAGAATTGACCTAAAGAACTCCAGAGAAAAATTTATTTCAAAATAAACATGCAAAAAGTCAAAATTATTTGCAACATATTATGATATATAAGTTGCTTTTACTATGCTAATTAAACTGAGTTTCTATTATAACAAAAATATTGTTTCTCCAACATCGTAAACAATATACTTTTAGATTCAAGTAACTCACTGGTAGTAACAAAATAGTTAAGAAATTTAAAACTATTTAATTTAACTACATACCAGCATACTTGAAAATTAGGATGCTTCAGTATAATTACTTTGAGTAGCTTACAAAACACTCCTCTTGCTCTCCTCAACTCACTTTGAAAAGTTTTCTACTGTTTCCTAGACTCTCACAGTACCATCGCGTCCTATACTATCAGGATCAACAGCTCGGTAGAATTTAACCACCACAACCAATGAAGTTATCTTCTTTTTTTCACCCACCACCCCAGAGCAACCTTCCGAACCGAGATTTGTTCTGAAACCAAATCCTTCGAACGGCGTTGCCACAATTGCTTACGGCAAAGGCTCGCGCTGCCCGGCCGGAGGAACCGGAGAGCCGGGACCAAGCCCCGGTCCCAGCCCGCGCCTGCTCAGGGCAACTTGCTGCAAGCCTCCCTCTTGACAGAGCTGAAGTGCTCGCGCTCGACTTTTAGCAGCCGAGGAGTTACAGACGGTTCTCGAATAACGATACAAATATTAAGATAAACTAAGTGTTTTAGAGGGCTGTATTAACACACCTATGCGTGCCCGCGGATGCCTGTCACCTCCTGAAGCGATGCATCACAGAGCTTCTACTCGCACTTTGTGGCATACAGCTTCTTCCTTTTTTTTTTTTTTTTTTTTTTTGGGTTAGCGATACAACAGAACAAACAGGTAGAGGTTTACGCTCGTGCTCCAGAAACAGAATTTTCCAAGTAAACTTGTAAATCAAAACAAGAGCTACAACTCCTATTGAATAAAAAAACCCCACCATTTTTCAAGCAAAAAGATAACATNGACCAAGCCCCGGTCCCAGCCCGCGCCTGCTCAGGGCAACTTGCTGCAAGCCTCCCTCTTGACAGAGCTGAAGTGCTCGCGCTCGACTTTTAGCAGCCGAGGAGTTACAGACGGTTCTCGAATAACGATACAAATATTAAGATAAACTAAGTGTTTTAGAGGGCTGTATTAACACACCTATGCGTGCCCGCGGATGCCAGTCACTTGCACTTCGTGGCATACAGCTTCTTCCCTTTTTTTTTTTTTTGGGAGTTAGCGATACAACAGAACAAACAGGTAGAGGTTTACGCTCGTGCTCCAGAAACAGAATTTTCCAAGTAAACTTGTAAATCAAAACAAGAGCTACAACTCCTATTGAATAATAAAAAAAAAACATTTTTCAAGCAAAAAGATAACATTCTTTAAGGAAGCCCCTGTTTGTTTCCTCCAATTCATTCTCCATATACCTAAGTTACAAAGCAGAAAAGTAAACAACATCAAGAAATCAAGAACAGGGGTTTTTTTCTCGTTTACCTCAAGAACAGTTTTTTTCTAGTTTACCTCTTCAAGTCTTCAGAAAATTTAAGCAATGTCCTGGCCATTTCTGTAGTTGTGTCTACCCCAAAATAAGCAAAGTTTTCTTTTTCCTGCCGGCTTCCCACCTCACTCTACACCACCCTATCCTCATAACCTTTGACCAACAGGAAGCAGACACAATGGACTGAAAATAACAGCAATTGTAAGATTTCAAATGATTTAATACATGAGGGGTGGGCTTTAAGATTTGAAAAACTTCCCTTGCTTAGGTTTTTCAGCAGTTGCTTGAAACACGTTACCTACATAGACTTACAACATTTGTTAGAGATCCCAGCTTGAACGATGCTAAAAACTGTGAAACACTATTAAAAACACATAGGTAAAAAATTCTTGCATATATTGAGATTCTGCATTTAAGTCATGGTCATTAGGCTATTTTATACAATAAACTTAATTTTCAGACAGTGTAAAAAATAGCCGTAGAAGTTTCTTACAGCATTAAGGGGTTGTGTTTTTTCAAATATTTTTATTTATCTGAGCTTTTAAATCAGTAATAGGTATAACTTTATGTCTCACAGAATAATATGACATTCTGGTAAGAAATCTAACCAGTAATCCATTTAAACAGTGAAGTTAAAGCTAAAAAAAAAAAAGTGGTGATGAAAAAATCATAAAACAATTTGCTAATACAAAAAGGACCTTTGCTAATTCTAAGTAGCTGAGGTAGACTTTGTGCTGCAGAAGGAAGGATCTTTTTATCTTCTCCTCACATAAAAGCCCAAGCAATAACCCCATAAATTTCTCCATTACCAGTAAAAAATTCATGTGCTTTAAATTGTACTAACATCTTGGCATGAACACCTAAGGGTAAAAGACTCCGAAGTCCAGATAGGTGATTGAAGCATTTCTTTTTTATTAGCTTTAATGTTTTTTGTCTAGCACCCCAAGTACCAGCTGATCATTATTTTGCAAACCCACAATCACGTCCTCTCTCTGTGATCCCTCTCCCCAAAGCCCTCAGGTTCCTCCTCTGCGGTTACACCACAACACACCTGGGTCACGACGACAAGAGCGGAATCAACTCACTCAGAGAAGGACTCACCTCTTGTCTAAGAGCTATACTGTGTTTTCTGGAGAAGGGAATGGGGAGGAGGGATAAAGAGTCAGTGTCATTTTTACACAGACTCCTTGTCCTGGACACAAGGCGACTAAATCAAAGGCTCCTCCACAGTCACAAAAGCTGGTAACGTCCTCTGCCTCGTAAACACCAAGCTAAATTTCAGGCTGGGAGCATTACAGTGGAATAGCTAGAAGCACGCCAAAATGCAAAAGTCACAATAATGCTCCAACTTAATTTTGGGTACACTTGCCACCCAATGCACACACTTTATCAAGCATTCACCTCTATTGCACATAGAGGCATTTTAATCATGGCATTACACTAGTAATACTCTTTCCTTGGCAGAGGAAGCTCCAGCATTGCATTTCTGCAGGATAAGACTTGATTTCATTAAGGTCTGCAAGTCCTCAAAATAACTACAGAGAAGCTCCTCTCATGATACGTTTCTCCACGGCATCCACAACAACTTCCAAATACAAGACATCCATATTGAACGGGAGCAAGCTCTTGAGCACAGCAGCAGAAGCCATCACTGACACGTTATAACAGCAGCTGGAAGCACAAATGGTTCAACAAGGAGAGTAAACACAAGGTTCTCCACAAGCCTGCCGTTTAAGAGTCCCTTGAAACCACTTTGTCTGCTAATAGGATCCTCCTTTTCCCTTCCCCCGTTTTAAGACACAACCTGATGCCATCACACCAAGGAATAACAGAGAAAGGATATCCTGCCTAGATTTTCCATTATACAGATCAAATCATCAATCCAGAGAGGTCTTTGCTTACACATAGGATAAAAAGAAGATGCTTCCAACTGATAAACCCTGAGAGGAAGCAAGGTTGGCTCCATGACTATTTTTAAGTAGTCAGCATTCACACAATGGCCTAAAATTAATGGCCAACCCCCAGGGTCCCTGAAGCCTTCACTTAAAAAAAAAAAATTAAAAGAAAGAAAAAAAAAAAAGGAGTTAGCATATTTGAGAGAGGAGGGGAATAAAGAAAACAAAAGAACTAGAAGGTGGCAGATATAAACACGCTTCTTCTCAGACTGACCTTGAATTAAGTTTGTATTCTTAGTTTAACTAAGTGAAAAGATAGGAGGTTTTGTGTCATTTTCTCTTAAAATGAAGCATTTCCTTCAGCAATTGCTGGGAGAAACCTTACTTCACAGTTCTTGTCATTTTAATTAATACTCTTTTGCTGTAAGTATCATATGACAAAAAGTAAGTAAACACAGAAAAATAAGAATATCTTTATGTAGCTGTATCATGAAAGAAGGAACTTGTTTCTCAGCCCTGATTTCCAAGGCCAGCTACCACAGCTGTGCTGCAGCTCCCAGCTGAACAGTTCCCTACATCTCACCACCCAATAGACAAAGGGCATTTAGTTTACCAAATGGCCAGTGTTTCACATTTAGCTCAGTTAAGAGCATCCCACATCTAAGGCTTCATCTAAGCACAATAAGAAAAGTCATACTTTGTGCATCCGGACAGATGATGAATACAAATACCTTTGGCATCAGCTAAGGATAAATAATTTAAATGGCATTATTTCAACATTAAATGTACTGAAAATGCAATTCTCATACCAGGCATTTCTTTGGATAAAGAACAAGATGAGGCAAAAGGCCCTTTAAGATCACCTTTGTAATCTAGGAAATGCCCAGAAACTCGAGGCATTTTAAATATCACCATTCATCTCGACCTTTTAGTGCTAAGAAGGATTTAGTCTTCTAAGCATTTATCTTTTCAGAGGTTTTTGTTGTTGTTCTTTGTAATAACACCACCCTTCTGATGAGCAACTAAGAGAATCATGGAAAATAAAAATTGTTTAGAATTTCTGATCTCATCGCAAACTACTAGATAAAAAGTGAACAATTAGCCTGCTGTTTACTCAGTACAGTGAGATTGTTCATTTCTATCACATCACATAATAGAGAAAAACATTACAAATAGATTACAAAAAAACCAACCAACCCACCCTCACAAACACAACCTATCATTAAAATACCAACACTTCTATGAGAACTTAAACACCATCAGATTTTTATTATTTATTTTGTAGTTTTGAGCAGATTCAAGTGTTACAGTCCTATTACCTTATCTGGCTTGCGGAGCACTTCACATTTTTAAGCTTTGCTCTTTGACACAAAAAGCAAGCACTGCATTATCCAACTGCTTTTTACACCTTTTTGTGAGAGTTTCATAACTAGCTTCACTTACTATAAAAAATGTTTAATTTTTCACTTACAGGCAGCAAAGGAACTCTAAAACTGGATGCCTTGTTACGTTATTTATTGGCGCTCTATACATCTAAACAACATCTACTTTGTTTACTGGCTGGAGAGCCTTGCTACTGCCAGCACTTCAGGAACAATGTAGCTGTGGAAAGGGGAAAACATGTTTTTCTACATTTTGTTTGTCATCTAAGAGAATTATAAGGTACACAAGTACTAGTTTGAAAATATTTTTAATAGCTGGTAACCTCAAATTGTCAAAACATCCTACTTCAGCAGGTACTCTGTCTCAACTCTTAATTAACCCTTTTTGTTCTGGAGCTATTTACAAATAATAATGACTGCCCAATTTGCTATAACACTGATTATTTTTCAATAGCTATATCACAATGACACTGAAAAAGTGTATTCCAGTTATAAAGATGACCATTTTTAAATCCTTAAAATGAGAAGAGCTTTGGGGCAACAGCAAGCTGCATGAAGTCAGAAACAAGAATTAATACCTTGTACTAAATTTTCCAACTCTTAAAAACACATATCACAACATCATTTATATGAACCCAGTAAGACATACAACTGATTTCACTTGGTTTTAAATACAGATATATAGGAAAAGATATGCCACTATGACAACATATCAAACTTCAAGCAAACAAAGGAAGCTTTTCATTCTCAACCCCCCACTTACAGAGACACCCAAAGTCCTTACTCCCCAAGGGAATTCCAGCTGTGTGACAAGGACCCACTTGTCTGTGGGGTACAGCAAGATGAGAGGGATGCTGCTGGCCAGGCCAGGTGCTACTCACTGGGTCCTCTGAGTAGACCTCCCTCCTGCTCACCAGAACTGCCAGTGGCCCTGACATAAGAGAGGCCTGAGGTGTTCTGTCTGAAATGGGTGAGATTTGGCAGAGGAGTGCACTTTTACCTCCTCTGCCAAAGGTAAGGTAGGAGCCTTACCTCCAGCAGGTAGGATTACCTCCAGCATCAGGTCTCACACAGGTTTTCTAAGCCGTTGTTTACCCTCAATGTTAAACAGATGTAAGGCACGTATTAAGGTCCCCAAGTGGATGGCTCCCCTGCTTCCACAGCCAATCACCTACCCTCCCCCTCAGACCTGGAAGACTAACAAAAAAACAGAAAAAAAAAATAATAATAGCTGCTCTAAGCAACACTCAGCTGACCTTCACATTTGAACACCTTGGTTTTGCTTCTGCTGCAAGCCTCTTCCTTCTAGAAAGCTGCAGAGCTGAAGCTGCTCATTCACGACGTGAATCGTGACAGAAGAACTGGTGAGACTAAAAACAACAATGTCAAACCATAATTTTAGAAACCGCTGATGTAGAATGATTATATCTTCACTGTCACCGACTGCGAAGACAAGACACCTACGAACGTCACATTATTTGTACTGCTGCAGTCAGCTCCCTATCAGGCAGGTGCCACTTCACCGAAGCTCCTACATGATTTGAGAGCACTCGTCTCTCTTGATAGGCAAGGAGGCCAAAGACTGAGAGATATGGAAACAAATACGCTCTCGCTTTTGATAACAGGCAGACGTGCCCAAGTGGCAGGAACGACCGTTCTTACTCTCCTTCGTAAAATTTTTCAGAGAAAATAAGACAGACTTGAGCAGATTGGGGAAGTCAACTCAAATTTTACAAAAGCAAAAATTATATCACTGCACAGTGAAGATCAGAGGAATTTGAGGATGGGATGATAAAGCGACAGTGTTTAAATTTTAGTATCACTTTGTTTTGGTTCAAAAACATGCATTGCTTTCTTCTTTTTTTTTATTTTTTTCCCAGAAACTATAAACTTTAAAACATGAGGCCCCAAGGCATGTTAAGAGTCTAAATACTGATAGGACCACTTAAATTAGCTACTGATGGACACCACCCAATTTGTTTCTATCCACAGGAAAATTATTTTGGTGACTGAAGTTACTGAATCAAAATAAAAATAAAGGGCACTTATACCAAACTCTTGGCATCATTAAACATCTTGGATCATTAATGATCATCATGAAGTCCCTGCAGATTGGAAGAAGGGGAACATCACACCCATTTTTAAAAAGGGTAGAAAGGAGGACCCTGGAAACTACCAACCTGTCAGCCTCACCTCTGTGCCTGGGAAGATCATGGAACAGATCCTCCTAGATGCCATGCTTGGGCACATGAAGGACAGGGAGGTGATTCAGGACAGCCAACATGGCTTTACTAGGGGCAGGTCCTGCCTGACTAATCTAGTGGCCTTCTATGATAAAGTGACTAGGTCAGTAGATAAGGGATGACCTATGGATGTGATCTATCTGGACTTCTGTAAGGCCTTTGACACGGTCCCCCACAACATCCTGCTCACCAAATTGTTTAACATTTTTATCAATGATATAGACAGGGGGATTAAAGGCACCATCAGCAAGTTTGCAGACGACACCAAGCTGTGTGGTGTTGTCAGTACACCAGAGGGATGGAATGTCATCCAGAAGGACCTGGACAGGCTGGAGAGGTGGGCCCAGGTGAACCTCATGAGGTTCAACAAGAGCAAATGCAAGGTTCTGCACCTGGGCCGGAACAATCCTCGCCATCAGTACAGACTGGGGGGTGAGGTATTAGAAAACATCCCTGAGGAAAGGGACTTGGGGGTGCTGGTGGACGAAAAGCTGGACATGAGCAGGCAGTGCACAGTTGCAGCCCAGAAGGCCAATCGCATCCTGGGCTGCATCAAAAGATGAATTGCTAGCAGGTCCAGAGAGGTGATCCTTCCGCTTTACTCTGCTCTGGTGAGACCTGGAGTATTGTGTGCAGGTCTGGAGCCCTCAATATAAGAAGGACATGGACCTGATGGAGCGGGTCCAGAGGAGGGCCACAGAAATGATCAGGGAGTTGGAGCACCTCTGCTACGAGGACAGGCTGAGGGAGCTGGGGTTGTTAAGCCTGAAGAAGAGGAGGCTCCAGGGAGACCTAATAGCGGCCTTCCAGTACCTGAGGGAGGCCTACAGGAAGGCTGGGGAGAGTCTGTTTACAAAGGCCTGTAGTGACAGGACGAGGGGTAATGGCTTTAAGCTAGAGGGGAGCAGATTTAGATTGGAGATTAGGAGAAGGTTCTTTACTGCGAGGGTGGTGGAGCACTGCAACAGGTTGCCCAGGGAGGTGGTTGAGGCCCCATCCCTGGAGATACTCAAGGTGAGGCTCAACGAGGCCCTGGGCAACCTGGTCTAGTTGGGGGTGTCCCTGCTGACTGCGGGGAGGTCGGACTAGATGACCTTTGGAGGTCCCTTCCAGCCTGGACAATTCTATGATTCTATGATTAAACATCTGCCTGAGCGAGGTAGTGGCAGCGTGTGATGCTGCTTGGAGGAAAAGCTATAGCTGAACTTCTCTTAACACTTAAAACAATATTGAATCACACCAATAGAACGGATAGAATTCCCACAGAACATAAGAGAAGTTTCAGTGATTTTTATCAGACACAACAGAAATGAGCTGACAGGGCAGAGAAGCATACACAAATGACTGCTTTCTCTTTGATTCACAACATTTAGATTGTTATTTCCAGCCCAGGTTAAACAAATTGGTGTTATGATACTATTGTTAGGCTGGATGTATAAACACACTCATGCACTTTTGGAGGCAGGCCAGCCAGCTCAACAAACAGATTACAAAAGAAACAGCGAAGAGGTAAAACACGAGCTGCTACTTGGGTTCACCCACCGGGCTATTATGCAGAGGGAGCAAGGGGTGGGAAGGAAGAAAACAGCGCAGAACAACAGTGGAACAAAATATGTTGTGAACATGCTATTTTAAGAGGTGTAGAAGGTTCCTTAAAAAAAAAAAAAAAAGCTCAAGAGTCACTTCATAATCAGCAAAATAACTCCCAAACATTTCATACGGAGACAGATACATCAAGCAGTACCAATCAGCATGCTTCACTCAAGGCAAAAGACATAGATTTCTTACAGTGAAAGTAAAATTAGTGCTCAAAGCACAAAAATTGCCATCAGCAAAATTTTACTCAGTATAGAAAACTATTTGCTTTCATTATGAACAAAGAATGAGGACAAAACACACTTTCTGTGTAGTTTAGATCTCCCACTTAGTCTCTAATAAGAAGGGCTCAGCGTTAAACACCCCCCCCCTTCTGCAACAGCTCTGATACTGCACCTTAATTCTCCATTCTGCCCAATATTTGTCTAAAAAATTACATTAAAAGAGATATCCCCCTTCTCCCCCACTCCCTCTTTGATCAAAGGAGAAGTGTTTTGAGACAGGTTGCTTACAGTTGTTTACCAGGGCACTCAGATACAGGGCTCAAAGCAAGTGTGTATGAGCCATCAGAGATAATGGATTGTTCAGATATTACAAGTAGCCTATGCAAGCAGAAGAAGAGTTACAACTTTTAAATAAGAAAGGCAGAGTAACAAACACAATCATGGATTAATCCCCCTAGCTTGCACTCTGTCTTGGTGAACCTGAAGTTACCTCACTGTTCCAACAGCCAATAGGGCCAAAATGTCACCCCTGCAAGTTCATTTTCTTCTTCATGCTTGAAGAAGAAAACCCATGAAGAAGCGGGTAACTCATTCCCTTTGAAAAGGGTCTTGTGAAGTTTCTCATTTATGATTTGCTCTCCTCCATTCACAGCAGACGCTCTGGAAAGAGTAAGATGGGTTGTAGTCATACCAATAAAGAAGGTTTCTATTTTCATAATCAAAACACTTGCCGTGTTTCATGGGAAATACTCCACAATTTTAAATTCTATTCAGAGGACTGGGTCCTCCATAGGCAAAATACAGCTACGTACCAAGGCTTTGCTTTGCCCATAAAGTAAAAAGGAACTGCAAAGAACTGCCATTAGCAAAGTACCCTCAAACATCTCAGGCAACCTCAGGAGTTGACCAAGGAATAGGAGACCTTCAGATGCTCTCCAAGTGTGCTGACTGAATGGAAGTAAATTAAAATATTCATAACAAATACCGTAGTAGTCCAGTATGTCACTTCAGTCTGCTATACAGAAAGATATACTTAACTACACAAAAATAACACTTTGTGAACTGTTTAAAAGGGGAAACAAAACACAATAAACAAATTTGTAATGCTTTCCAGTTCATTTATTTTCTTATTAATTTAGTATTTGATGAAAATCACCTTGATTTTGCATATAAATAATTGCCCTGCCTCTTATTTGCATATCACTGCTATCCAGTATAACCCTGAGTTTTAAAATCAATCACGAGATGATGCCTCCTATCATCAAGTTATGCCATTTTTACCAAACTAGGAAAAAAAACTTGAAAACTTGGTGTGTACTTGCTCTGCTGATCATACTTGACAGAATATTGTTGTCTATAACACATTAGTAACTTGTGCAAGTTTGTAATTTTATGTTTTGTCAAATACGCATGAAAGAACATCCTCCTCACCATGCACATATTTCCCTGGTTCTTCACATGCTGGAACAGGTTGTTGTTATTGTGTTGGGGTTTTTTTGTTTGTTTGTTTGGGTGGGGTTGTTGGGGGTTTTTTGGGGTTGGTTGTTGTTTTTTTTGACACCAGATGCTAAATAGCTGATAGACAAAGATCACTTCCTTGCAGAACTGCTGAACAAATAAGCCACATTTGACAACAGAGTGGAGAAGATATTACATTACTGGGGTTCCCTTGCCAAAACAATAGGGTATTTTGTCTCACTGTACGTGTATATGTGCTTATTAATGCCATATAGTATTTTCTCTAAGCAACAGAAATGGACCAACCGCTCACAACAAGCAAGAGAGGTTAGAAATTTTCTTCGGTTTGTCTGCCCCCTCACCCCAACTCCCCCAAAAGATTAGCTGGGCTATTCTCTAATACAGGAAAACCTAACTATACAGCAACAGTAGTTACTAGGAGTCTCAGAATAATAGTCTTGACCTTCCAAATTTCTGTTCTAGTAACCCCTGCATTATAAATACCGTAACACTGGAGTCCCAGAATTAGAAACATTTGCTTTCCATTTCAGCTTGCTAGCAAAAAACAAAGCTCAAGTATACAACTAGTCAAGTATGCTACTTTTCCTTTGAAACTCAATGTTTTCCAATGAACTCCTTAAAACAGGTGGCCTATGAGCAAGTCAGATAGGCTTTCTGTACGCCCCCAGGTCTAGCGTGAGCACGTGCTGCCTGCCACGCTACCTATGGAGAGGACACCCAAGAGGATAAGGAGTGCCACCTACACTACACCTCATCCTAGGTCAAGACAAAGCTGACCTTCAGAAAAAACAACAGTTACTTCATAGAGCCAGAACTGCCACACGCACTGCGATACTCATCACCGCTGCAGGAATAGAGGAAGTTACACAAAGCAGACACATAGCCTTTTAAGACTAATACTGCAGAATTGCACAAAGAGCAGGAAAGAACGATAAAACCAAACTAGCACAAGCCTGACGCTGACTTTAAAAGAAAATGAGACCATCATCCAGAATCTTACTTCAAGACACAGAGAGATGGAACATCCTTCATCAGGCTGCAGCTGCTGCGACTTCTATCCGGGAGAAAAACCCAGCAAGATCTCCATTTCAGCATCGCTCCAAGGAGAGCACTACACTTCTTTAGCATCGGTTCCTAACAGCAATGCGACTGAAAGCCCTGCAATCTGGTAGACTCAATGAAGGTTTTAATCATCTAATGAGATTACCTCATCTGTGTGTGGTTTCACAATGCAGTCTCAATGGTAGCCCATTATGGCAGTCCCTTGACGTGCAATATCAATCATGCTAATCGGCTTACTCTGCTATCACTCCTACGGCTAGATGACTGCCATGCACAGAAACCAAACCTGTGAAGAGTTTCTACCTCACAGGATTAAAAAACATGGTGAATTAAGTATCGTCACAGAAAACATTGCTAGCCCCAATCCTAAAATGAATGTCACTTCTATCCAACAAGTTACGAGCCACGGTCTGTTTTTAAATTTTACAGATGTTCCATGCTCAATCACAGCAGAGCACAACAGCTCTCTTATGGAGAACATGAAGTTCTCTTATAACAATTTACATGTTTACAGTTAATAAATTTCACATTGGAAAATCATAAAGCTTCACAGAACATCAGTAATTGCCTTTTCTGAAACATAAGCCTCCACAGTTATCATCAAATGGAGCTCACTAAGTACAGCACACTGGCTGTTCTACTGTTACCAGTAAAAAAATGTTATAGTAATTAATGCCATTCATTTACCAAAGCAAGAAGCATTCAACCTCAAAGTGACATAACATCCATACAAATGAAACTTGTTCTATTTGACAGATTAAGCTAAAGAGAAAATCTAAATATTAAGTCTAAACTGAGTCTATATTCTGTTCGTTGGTTGCAAGGGAAAAAATAGCCCTAAGTTCTGATGTGTTTCTAGATAACACAGGGATCCAGATATTGTATACACAGTTAAAAAAAAGCTAGCCACACTACACAGGTTGAAAGACAAACAAAACAAGCCCCTCTAGTATCAGCATTTTATACAAGAGAGATTAAGCAGCTTGCCCAAAGAAGCTCAAGAATCATGGGCAAAAATCCAAGACATACCTGTAAATTAGCACTACCTTATCACATTGGCTTTACCCCTTGCACTTTTCCCAAAGCACTTGAAAATATTAATGCTACCGGAATTTCAACACATCTTCATTCAATGCAAGAAAAAGCACACAAGCATGAGCACAGAGATTAACACACAGTTAACAATACGATTGGTCTTTTTATAAAGGCTACAGGTATCTAAACTTGACTGGGGACTCTAAAACAGGTCCCCACAACCCAAACCACCTTCTCTAGTGTATCCTGTTAGCATTAGCTGCTTTCAACAATGTAAAGGAAAGGGAATGGAAATGAAATAAAGGAGACCAGATGAGTACATAAGGCTATAATCTTGTCATATTTACACTGGAAATATACAGAGCCACTTAAAACTTGACACAACCTATAAAAAGCAAGATTCTCAAAATAAAAAACACAACCAAAAAGACAGAAAAACAAAATCCAAACACCACGCACAAATAATATGAAGTAGCTTTACAACCCTGTTGCTGATTATCAGCCCATTTTGCTGGATCAAGTATCCCCAAACTCTTCTGAAAGCATCTCAATCCACTGCCAGGATACTCCTTTAAAATAGGAACAAAAAAATGGAAAACCAGCATGGCAATCTCGGGGAAAAACGTCTTTCGATCTTGTTATCCAAAGTTAACTGCCTCAAAAGCCACGGACACAGTTGGCCCAACTGAAGCCAGGATCTGACTTGGGACTCTTGCCTTGCTGAGCAATCGTTTTTATAGAGAGCAGATACCAATAGGTAATCTTGGGGCATTTGATGTTCCAGATAAAACACATCATATTTAAAAAAAAAAAAAAAAAAAATCTACATTTTCTCCTCTGCTTTTCCACAAACATACTCAATCCAAGCAGCTCAATAACTTCACATTTTTATAGGATGTCATCTTTGCACATCCCAAGAGAAGACAAATAACCCTCAATTTCAAATAAGAAAGCAGAGACTTAGAAACAACATACCCCTGGCTACCCAAACACATGCTACCTCTCTAGAATAGAATATAAAACTAGGTCATGCTGATTACTTTTATACTGAGTTAACACTTTTGATTTCTCAACCTCCTAAAGAAATGGAGGACAAGACTATGATCAAGAGCAGGTCAGCATGGATTTACGAAAGGAAAATCATGCCTCACCAACCTGATGAAATTACTGGTTTAGGGGATTATGGGCAAGCAATGAATTTTAATTATCTTGACTTCAGGAAGGCTTTTAGCACTGTCTCTCATGACACCCTCACAGACAAACCCAGGGAAATATGGGCTAGATAAGTGGACAGAAAGGTGGACTGAAGACAGTATGGACTTCCAGGCTCAGAGGCTTGCAACCAGCAGCATGAGGTCCAGGTGGAGGTCAGTACTACTGGAGCAAATCCTGTTGAGTATCTTCACTAATGACAGGAGAGAGTGCAAACTCAGCAAGCTTTCAGATGATACAAAACAGAAGAACAACTGATACACCGGGTCAATGCGCTGGCAGTCAGAGGGACCTCAAAAGGCTGGAAAAAAATGGACAACTGAGAATTTCATGAAGTTCAACAAAGGGAAATACAAAGTCCTACAACTGGGAGGAATAACACCAGACACCCGTGCAGGCTGGGGGACAGCCAGCTGGACTGCAGCTTTGTAGGGAAGGTCCTGGTAGACAAACTGACCATAAGCCAGCAATTGGCCCTCACAGCCAAGGTGGCCAACAGCTTCCTGGACTGAATTAGGCAGAGCATTGTCAGCACACCAAGAGAGGTGATCTTTCCTCTCTACTTAGTGCAGTAAGACACATCTGGAGCTCTGGGTTCAGTTCTGGGCTCTGCGAGAGAGACATGGACATGCTGGAGAAGGTTCAGAGAAAGGCTGGAGAATAATTGGGGGCCTGGAGCGTTTTTCATATGAGGAGAGGCTGAGAGAGCTGGGACTGTTTAACCTAGAGAAGAAAAGGATCTTATCCATGAACATAAATAGCTGGGTAGAAGACAAGACTTCAGAAGAGCCCGACTCTTCTCAGTTGTACCCAGTAAGAGGACAAGAAGCAATGCGCACATACTGAAAAACAAGAAATACCATTTAAATATAAGAAAAGTCTTTTTGTTGTGAGGATGACTGAACTCTGGAGCAGATTGCCCAGAGAGGTCTTCATCCTTGGAGGTGCTCAAACTCAACTGGACATGGTCCTGAGTAACTTGCAGTTGTACTCTGATTCCCTTGCTCAGAGCATCTCCAGAAGTCCCTTCCAATCTCAGTAATTCTGCGAATATATAAATAATCAAGCAACTGTCAAACATTGTATTTGCTGACTATTTTGGAGTTTTATTTTTGTCACAAATGCACAAGCCAAAGGACAGTTTGCATAAGCAAAGACGTTCAAATCCTTTGCCATTTGAAACACCATCTACTGAGCAAGAGCTTTCTGAAAACAATAAAATCACTTACTGTTTACAAAGCAATTTTGAATAGTCGGTGAGACACCCCAAACGGAATACAACTGAAAGAGCAAGGCAGGTAGGACAAGCTACTACACAACTCTCCCCACTTAGAGGTTAAACTGTTAATAAAGTTTAAAAAAAATGCACAAAATCAATTCTCTAGCTACAAAGCAGCATTGCTTCTTCCACTATTCTGTCAAAATAAGTGCACTGTTAAAAAGGAGACAAGACAGATGAGGAGGGAAAATGTATCTGACTTAGCTTTAATATGAAATAAGAGTAGGAAATAAATAAATCTCTAATAATATTTTACTCCATCTGAAGTATCAAATATTGACATTAAAAGCAGCGTTATTATTCTGCATAGCACTGAAATCTACCTAGGAAGAGCAATGGAATGCTGGCAATGCATAAGTGTCTGTTTTTAAACTTCTGCATTTTTAACAGACGTAAATATTTAATTCTGTCCCACTCAGCAACTTAATATTGTTTCCAAATTTGAACAATATTCCAAAAGTTTGCTAACAGCCTTCTGAAATCATGATGTTCCTTCCCATCCCCCACAAAAAGTTCCTGTTGAAAAATACCGAAATGCCTGTCGGGGTCTCTCAGCCTTGCTACTGAAAGAATTTATCAGGGGGGAGAGGACAGAGAAGGCCATCTTCCTTACACAAACCAATAATTATCTCTTTTTCACTCCTTTTCTCACACGCAGTCTGCTTACGACAGACATCCAGGACAAAAAGTCATTAGCACAACCAGTTAAAACATGATTTAACTAACACAATACTGTAATGGGAGGCGTTACGCAACCTACAACTCTGAAATTCATTGGTTGGTCTATCTGTAATGAGATTCCTGATGTTATTATGTTAGTTTCCATAGGGATCCAAAATGCTAATTAAATGAAAAATCAAAAAAGTATCAGTTGCACTCTCAGTATGTAAAAAAATACCAAAAAGAGATCAACTTCATATGAAGTTTGTTTGCTTAATACCTCTGTTTGATGTTCTATAAAATTGTCATTTAGATTAGTAATTCTAAACCCAGGCAGGAGAGTCACATAAAGCCTAGGGAAGCCGCACTAGACTCAAGAATTAATTTCTAATAGTAGAGTCCAGACTTTACTGGGTTTCTGTCGCTCATCAGTGGTACCATTATTTTCCCACAATCGCTTTTGTTATTCGCAGCAGAATGGCACGCACTCTCAAACAAGCACATTATATTGCTGACTAAGCCCGGTCTAAGCATCACACAGATATACAAGTACTTGTTCACAATGGTAAAACACCCATGAATCACCAAGAGTGCTCAGAGGATAAAAAAGGAGAAGAAGAATGTGCTGCCCCAGAAAAAAAAAAAAAAAAAGCTTATTGACCATACCAAGTCATTATTCACCTTTCTGCTCATTTTTCTTGAGGATTTGGAATTAGGGGGGAAGAGCAGCAGGGGAGAATTCATCTGTCCATTGAGCTATCATTCAGAATAGACTAAGTCTAAAATAAGAAATGGTCATCTTTTTGATAGAAATTAAGTAACAGGTCCACAAAAATCCTGGACTTGCTTATTTTTATTGCTCTCCCAGTTCCTAAAATATTTTTCCTAGTGCAAGGTATTCTATAAGTATGATAAAATTGTACAAACACGTAAGCAACCAGTGAATGAAAAAGAGTGAAAGACAGGAAAAAAATTATTTGCAGCACAGGATGAGAAGGAAATAGGGATCTGTGAACTGCAGTTTTAAAAATAATTAAAGAGTTTTTCAATTACTGCCATATATCAAGAAATTATTATGTCAAGCTTGGTATATAAGACCATAATAACACTTGATGTCTGACAAGTCATTTTGGGTCATAAAACCATGTTATTTCTGACACATTTCTTGTTGGTCAGAACCTACAGATTGCTCCACACTTCTAACCAAGGCATTGCAATAGGCACAAATGTTGAAAGAAGATTTTAAGAAATATCTTCCCACCTGACAGTAATTTCTTTCTGACTCCATTATGATGAAGCAGAGTGTGAAGCTGTACTGGAACTTACACCCACAGAAAAACTTTAAAGATGAGAAAATGCTTCTGGAGATGGACATTTGACCACATTACGTATGGGATTGGGGTTGTTTGGGTGTTTTTGCAATTTTGCATATTTAAAAGAGTCTGTCCTGGGAAAGTGCAGGTGCTCCTTAGGCCAGCATGCTTTCAAACCTCACCTACGGGATTTACAATGGATATAGTTCAGAACCACAAACCTCAACATATATGCTGTATGGCACCGCCAAGACCACGTCTGTAAAAAGGCGTATCTCAGCCTGCCCTTGCAGTTCCTGTCTAGTACACTGAAAAACCTACATGAGCAGCAATAGACAAGATACAAACACACACACACACATATATATATATATCGGCTGATAAACACACTGTATTTGTACAGCTCAGAGCAAGGAAGCCTGATCACTTCTACTGATATTATTCCCTGACCAACTATCTCAGACAGGAGAGCAGTGAACAACCATTATCAGGGGACAGACCATCTGAAGAGTAACAAGCTCCGGGGCGTTGTCTTACTAATAGTCAAAATAAAAAGCTGGCCTAGACAAGTCTTCAGAGGCAGCAGAGCTCTAGCAGAATGAACCCTAGACCTAAGATGTTGCTAATAAGCAACCTGTGATATCTTCTAATCTCTGTAGTGCAGATTCAGGTCTGAAAATAAAGGATAACATCTTCTTTTGGACTCTGCCTCCTGCCCCTAATTTCTGTTAAACATTATTACATATAGAGATATGGTATGCATACATCAGAAGCAACATGATTTTACAATTATAAATTACCGACATTTGGTAAGACGGTGATTTCAACCATTGTTCTAAGACTACCAAGTAGTCATTCCTTAACATATTAATTGAAACTACATGAGATTTTATGGTATAAATTTATAGTCAAAAAAGCAAACCAGATCAGTCTCATGAATTGAACTTGATTAAAAGCACACTTGAAACATTTCACAAAGTACAGCGGGTTTTGTGGAAGAGGGGTACTGAAGTGCATGCATGAGATGAGAGAAAAGATATAGGTATTGTTAAGCTGTTCCAGGTGCAAACTATCAGGGAAGAAACAGACCTGCAAGAAGAGGGGAAAAATCAATTAATCAGCCCCAAGACAGACCTGATGAAATAACTTAGCATTAGCAAGCATTACTTGGGCAAAGCCCTGCCTACACAGGACCAGCTTTGTGACCTCCTCTGCTGCGGAGGGAGACGTGGTGCAGCACACATTTTACCACCTACTGAACATAGTTCTAGGGCTGCAGTTCTCAGAGGCCATCTGCAGGAAAGCTCTCTGTACAGATTGCACACGGCTATATCTTAAGACAGAATCACGAAGATGAAGTATCAGAAAGGGAAAGGCAAATGTATTTATTTACGCTCGATCAGAGGCACCTCTTAAAATCGTAAAGAAAACAATTCTTGCTCATCCTTCAAGAATCTCCTGCCAGCTGTGCACGGGTGCGCACACACACACACACGCTTGCAGACATGTGTTTTTAAAGGAGAAGGGGAACAACAATTGATTTCCTGCAAGTGTAACGTCCTGTTGTTTTTCTGAGGTGATCTAGAGAATTATCACAATCCCAGATGTTTACAAGGGGAAAAAGAAACGGTTAGTAACTTTGCACAGGATGAGACAGTCGACTGCCCAAGCACATTATTCTAAAGGCAAATTCAAAGCTCCATGAGTTTTTTTCTATAGGGGTTCTCTGTTCCAAATCCTGGAATTGCAAGCTGTAGGACATTAACAAGCATACATTTGAGTTTCCAGCCACTTCAAGTGTGCATGAGGCAATGAACTTATACAAAGTATTTTTAGACTTCCTGCAATCAACTGTCCTCCCAGAATTGCTCAATATGACGCACAGTTGTCTAAATTATGCAGTTGTGCTAACATACGCTCCAATTTTAAAGTTTCATTTCTGTGTTTTCCATAAAATAAGCACTGCCAAATTTGCTCATGCAAGAAGTTGAATCACAAGTGATTAAGGGTCATCTAAGCTAAACCATATTGTGTAAATGCTTATTAAATTATACTTATAAAAAGTAATTCATTTTATCTACACAAGATAATTGTGTAAACTGAACAAAACACTGGTAATGATTGGGCGTGTAGAGAAAGAGGTGGCTAAATTCTGCACAGTAAGTTTTGCCATTACAGAGTCACACAAGCCTAAGGTTCGTCTTGCTTGGAGATAACAGAAGTCTTCTGTAAAAGAAAATAAAGAAGAAAACATTGCCTGCACTTTACAGATCCTGCAAGATCGAATGGCTGAACTCTTTAAGAATTGTCCTATTTTCTGGCATGGTTCAGAAAATATCCAAAAGTTGAACTGTTTTAAGGAGGAGTCAGGAAACAGGGTGATGGTTTGCACGATGTAGGCGTCTCATGTGTCCAAGAAAGGATTGAGCTATAGCTATATCAGTGCACAGATGACAACCCAGACAGAAGCATTCCAATGCAAGATGTTCTTGCAAGAAATAACCATGGACAGGGTGACTACTGGAACAACCTAATTATTCAGAAGAATTGAGAAACAAATCACTATTTGATGCAGCTCCAGACTATACACTATTATAATAAATACTGTCATTAACCATGATTATGCATTATCTCTAATGAAGAAGCTTCAAATGAAGAAGCTTGCAAATTAGCTGTGTCCTACATCTCAGAGCCAACAAAGGAATCTTAGAAGTCTTCTGCTACCAATTTGCAAAAATGGGTGAATAAGATTGGCCCAATAAGATGCTGATGACACTTCTTCCATTAAGAAAACAAAAGATGCCATCAAGATGTGGTGCTGTGATTTTAAACTGTTACTGATGTGTTTCTTTTGGACTATGACTGCTTTTGGTGTACTTTAGCATTGTGACTGTCATTTACAGAAGAAACTGATTGCTACTTTCGGCAACTGCCTCAATTCATCATCTCCTCATTACTGACATTATTATTAGAATACTAAGTCACAGAAAATTTGATCGCACTGTCCCAACTATTCAGAAAAAAAAAAAATGGGAATAAGTTTCACAGACTAAAGCTGATGCAGACTGAACAGAACTGCCTTTGATTCAAGGCCCAGATGAAACTGCAATACAAAAGAAATACTTCATTTTAAAGAGTAAGTTTTCACAGTAGTGTCCTGTTAGAAAGAAATTGGACTTATTTCTGAAGACTGAAATAAAAATAAACCTCAGTTTCGTGTTAATAAGGACCCCTGCTTTCCTCAGACTAAATGATAACAGACAAAGAATTTAAATGAAGGGAATAGTCTCGGGGGGGAGTGCCCTCTAAAAATGGTGAGGAAATAAGTCAGAATTACACTGACTGCTTCAATGCTGCTGAGGCTTGTAGCAGTATGTGCTAGTGACAGTAGAGCATTATACTCTTTTTTCCCAGTTACAATCTTGGTCTTGATAAAATCGAGACTAGTTCAAGGAGTTAAAACTTAAGCCATGTACGAAGCTAAGAATCCTCTTATTTTTTTTGTATTATCCAAAAAGAAGCTTTACTAATGTTAACAAATTTCGTACCTTTGGTAAAGTGCTCTTCATTGGGCAATATATATGCAAAAACATTCAATCAACTGTTATACACACTGTTCTTTCCCTTTTGCATCACATGCAAGGAATTTTCCTGCTATATCCTCTGAACTATTCTTGGTATCACCTGGAGGTCCAAAAGTAGCACAGCACTTTCAAAGAGATCTTGCCCATACCTGTGAATTGCAAAATTTTGGTTAGAGGCTACTGCTTGTATCACAAACCTGGTCCATTTTTAGACATTCAATAGGCCAGCACAAACAGCAGTAGCTCCAAGAGCAAACTAAGCTCTGAGCTTTTCAGAAGCCAAGGGAGGAAAAAAAAAAAAAAAAAAAAAGAAAAGAAAAAAAATTCACCGGGCAAAACTCCTGATGCCATATTGGCTTTGGGTTTGCATATGTGGCACATCGACAGTAACAATAAAAGGTGACACAGAGTCCAAACTGTAACAACTCTTGCATTTGGATAGATGGTTCTCAGCTGTCGTCGTATTAGCCAATTGAGTCACTCCAATTGCTAGGAAACACACATCTACCTTATTTACTAGGGATGCATTAGGAAAGACAGAATCCATCTTGTCACTGTAATGCTGTGCATCTGGAATAAAACCAAGCTTGTAGGTCAGACAACTGAAAGGAGTCAATTTGAGGAGAAAGCACCAACTCCTGCCACGCATCACATTTCCATTGTCTTTAGATGATGAGAATAAATACTTCAAGAGGAATCATGTAAGTGTTTTAGCAGAAAAATTGTAATCTGAAAGCTACAAATAATTAATCTAAGAACTATGGATAGGAGCAGAGCATAAATAGAAATTTTACTTGATCATAAATCCGTAACGGGGTGAGGCAATAAGGTTGGTATTTATGCCAAGAGTACACAGGCCATAACCACAAGGGATACTCCTGGTGCTTCTAAGAACTATAATAAAAATACATATATACACAAGGAGAAACATGCACACAGAAAATATTTAACACCACAGGAGAGCTCAAACACTCAGTTTTATGCTATCTGGTTTGACAGACTGAAAAGGTGAAACGCCTTGCTGTCTCCCCAGTCTCCTCTGCTTTGCCATTTAATACTCTGCATTTCTTTTTATTAGGCATACAAAAAGACTAAGTCACATTGAAATAAGTGACTGGAAACTATTTCAATTCTCTCTACAGATATTTCCATTTTACATTACTATCAGATCCTGACACCTAAATAAGAAAGCCTAGTTATATTTCATCCGGGCTATTATAGAGACTTGCTGCTCAAAACATACTTTTCAAATTTTTCTCCTATGCTTTTAACTGGATAGTTAAATACAGTCAGAGGAAAGTGTTTTTTCAAGCCTCATACATAAAAAAAGAAAAAAACAGTAAAAAGTGCATGTATAAGATACAGAAATTTACACAAACCAAGTAATATCTCAGAATCTAGCCCTACAAGAACATATCCAAAAATCTACAGTTCAACAAA
Source organism: Tringa tobata (assembly GCA_033628505.1). Classification (NCBI taxonomy): domain Eukaryota; kingdom Metazoa; phylum Chordata; class Aves; order Charadriiformes; family Scolopacidae; genus Tringa; species Tringa tobata. Next base: position 2,017,735 of record JAHREE010000567.1, read on the forward strand.
AAAGCAAAACAAAAACACAGAGCAAAACTCCACACAACCTTTCACATGAGTGTTACTGCTGTGTAACTTGCTGGGTGAATCTGAAGGCATAGTCAGAGCAAAACTCCTCCTTTAAAACAAAGTCAGTACAATTATTCCTAAAAGCAGATATAGTGCAATAGTTCAGTTTATTTTCAGAATGAGAATACCAGTACCCGGAACGTGACAGCAGCCAAGGTTAGTTTTACCCTTCCCTCACTTGAGGAGTGAACACCAGGTACCTCTGGACAATACATTATCTCACAGTGGTTTCTTTAACAGAGGTGCTGCATGAGGGAAAAAAAAAATTTAAAAAAATCTGTTCTTCACAGGGAGAGAGACAAAGTGTGTAGGACATTTCCAAAACACACTTTCCTTTCTCTTTGCCTATGACAGTTTTTTTCTTAAAAGTACAGTGAGTCACTTGCTAGATCCATCTATCTAATGCACTTGGAAGAAACAAAGTGTTTTGCAACAGCCACGGATTTAAACACAAATAAAATTCACTGCAGTATCACAGAAGTTTAAAAAAGTTACTTTAATAGCAAAAACTGTATTTCAATTGTTTATTAGGCTTTTTCAGATAGTTATGAGAATCTAGATGGTTAGCAAACCCCCAATAGGATTTTTTTCCCTCCAAGCTAAATGTTCTAAGGAAGCATAACCCACTGGGGTTTTTTCATTACCTTTCTGTGGTATGTTTTTAAACATTCTCCCTTTTATTATTGCAGTTCTTGGGGAGTGCTCATAAAAAGATTATGAGGAATTGCCTTCTCTAAAAGTTGACCAACATTGTTTCAAGGAAAAGCACATTAAACACTGTAGTAAATCCAGTTAGTGTTTCACTGCACGTTTCAAGCCTCTTTACATCCAACTAAAAAGTCGCTGAGACTACAAGCAAAGAGAAAATAGCTTGTGAAATGGGATTATTGAATTATGACACAAAATCCCTGTCAAGATGACTTCAGTTTGCAAATTATTTGTTCGCCAGTTTAGTAACTTCTACAGTATTTTAGGCAAAAAGCTTGGCTTTTTCCAAAAGAGTAGGTGATTACAGAAACTTTCAAGACGAACTGAGTTGCTACTTCAATTTATTGTACCAGTAGCTGTGACGTGCAAAGGAACTCCTCCTACAATTTAAAAAGAATTCACTTCTATGATATGCTTGTAGCTGCACACCTGCCCTTCTGTTACACAGAGATACTCTACTGACCTTAAGCCCAAGTCTGTTGAACGAGATTTTCATCAATGAAACGCGGTTGCTTAATGACTTAATGGAGACAGACCATTAGCTTACAAAACAGCGTCGGTTTGTCTAACCAGAAAGAAAGTAAAATTATCCCAGCGGGGTAGGAAGGGAGGCTAGTAAGGAGATGAAAGGAAACGTCGAGCGCGTGAGCAGGGTTTGGAAAGGCTGAAGGCGGCAGGACAGAAGGACAAGACATACCTCTCCCTCGGCGCTGCCCCTCTCTCTCTCTCCCTCTGACTCACACCACTGCCTGGCGCGTTAAAGAGTGGTCTTCACAGAGGCTGCACATCCAGCACAGGCTGGCCCACCGCCAGCCGAGTGACTTCAACTGCTCCATATTAATACGGCCGCGGAGGCAATAGGCAAGGGGACAGCGAGAGAAAATGGAGGGAAAAATGAGCTAACGTCGCTCAACCCCCCTCCCCTGCTGCCAGGAGGCAGCCGAGCAAGAAACCCCCTCTCTCACCTGGGACCAGCGTTACCCACCCTGGCACCTGCTGGGCCACCTCACGTAGACCACAATTTCATAGAATCATAGAGTGGTTCAAGTTGGAAGGGACCTTAAAGAGCGCCGAGTTCCAACCCCCTGCCATGGGCAGGGACACCTCCCACCACAGCAGGTTGCTCAAAGCCCCATCCAGCCTGGCCTTGAACACCTCCAGGGATGGGGCATCCACAGCTTCCCTGGGCAACCTGTTCCAGTGTCTCACCACCCCCACAGGAAAGAATTTCTTTCTGATATCTAATCTAAATTTCCCCTCTTCCAATTTAAAACCGTTACCCCTTGTCCTGTCACTACACTTCCTGACAAAGAGTCCCTCCCCAGCTCTCCTGTAGGCTCCCTTCAGATATTGGAAGGCTGCTATAAGGTCTCCCCAGGGCCTTCTCTTCTCCAAGCTGAACAACCCCAGCTCTCTCAGCCTGTCTTCATAGGAGAGGTGCTCCAGCCCTCTGACCATCTTCGTGGCCCTCCAACTGGACCTCTTCCAACAGGTCCATGTCCTTCCTGTGTTGAGGACTCCGAAGCTGGACACAGTACTCCAGGTGGACTTCCCCCCTGCCATGTTGGGTAGCTGTCACTCTTCAAACACTGAGGTATTAATAAGGCAACCGGACCCAGCCTCCTCAGCCTCACCACAGCGAGCACGTCAAGGTGCACCAGCCACATGATGGAGCACCTCGCAGGGACACTTGACAAGCGCAACCTCCTCAGGGTAAAGGGTAAGATTAGAGAGATGGATTTTTAAAGAAGGCCTTGAAAGTTTCAAGGAGTGATAAAATGCACTGAATTCCTGCAATAAATTATCTTGCACATTCTGAGCTATTTCCTGATACACGAGCTGTTCAGTCAAAATCTTAAAGGTCAAATTTGCATCGATAGCCTCGCCAAGAAGTTTTCTACAGAGAAAAGAGGGGAGGAGGAAAGACCACAAAAGCAGACATGGCAATAAGAAACCAGTATCTATATTTTACACAAGATAAAGTCAGATGCAGTGCAGAATCAGCCTGAAGAGGCGAGTTATTAGTCTCATTTTAACCAATACTCTTTCTCTTAAGTCTTTCTAATTAGAGATATTCAGTCTTTTCTCCACTGTTGCTTAGAAAGCCTTCTTTCTTTAAAAAGAGGGGAGGGGGATTACTGACTGTCTCAGTTTTAATCCTTCCTCACACTCCCACACAGAGAACTTTTTTTTTCCTTAAGGACACTTCACAAGTACTTCATTATGTCAGATTATCTTTTTTTTGCCCAGTATATATAAAACAGCTACTCGCCATTTTTAACTCATTCAAGCTGCAGCCAAGCATCTTGCCACAGAAGTTTAAAACTATGCACACTGCTGTTAAGAGAAAAATGTCTGAATACTTAAATCATAATGCTTAAGCGAGCAAACACATGAAAATGCCAAGTGTAATCTCTTACCTATGTCACCTGCAGATTTCTAATGAGCCCACATGTGTTTGTTGTTTGCTTTTATTGGGTTTTTTTTTTTACACTTCCCTTTAATGAAGGAGAAATGGAAGCACCTGTATCTTCAAGGACCAGTACATACCAAAAAGAAAACTGAAAATCGTAATTACTCAAACCTGTCTAGTTCACAATTAATCAAGAATGCAATCAAAAGGTCCCACATTCAACCAGCTGGTATTTTAGTGAGATCATATTCATATTAAAGCTGATATGCTACCACACTCAGGGAAGAAAAAGAAAAAAAAGCACAGCCACATGCACGCCTTATTTTCACACCTTGTACTGTTAACAAAGCATTTCAAGAACAAAACACACAAAAAAAGAAAACCCTCTCTCTTAGTGCAACCTGGCACCGTGATTTGCAAAGTAAACAGAACAGCATTTAAAGCTGTTACAGCTTGGTACTAGTTTTGCAGTGACCAAACCATAACGAGCCACACACAACTGATGTCCAAGAAGGAAGGCTTCCTAGCAGCCTGGGAGCTGTGCTGCTGATCCATCCCCCTCAGCTTCTCCACCCGAGAAAAGCTGCAAGGTATGTACCCAGCATCATCTACGCCTGTCACACACCAGGGCAGCTGTGCCACCTGACACACCAGGCACAGAGACCCTTCCCTCCCTACCGCAGAGGTAGGGGGAATATTAAAAAGCAAATCAAGCTGATTACATTATGCATGAAAACATGGTTAAGTGGTACAGTTTTGCTGCAACGTTAAAAGAACATCTGATCCTTCTCTGAAGAAATACAGTTTCAATTGTCAAAATACAGGCTAGGGAAAAAAAAAAAAAAAGATAAAAACTGCAATGGGGGAAACAGGTTTTCTTCAGTAGTTTCTGGACTATAGAGCTAAGGCTCCCCAGAACCAAGTGAAAGCTTTATGGAAGCAAATGCTGAATTTAGTGACCTTGCCTTAGGCAGATGAAAGAGACTGTAACATTACAAAGTTCTATTCCTTTTGGGCTTTTTTTTTCTGTTTGTTTTCTTAGGTGCAAGTTATTCCCACCACTCCCTTCTCACCAGGTGTAGGTTCACTTCTAAAGCTCCCAGTAAACCACCTCTCCTCTCAAGGACAGCCTTTTGCTGCTGCAGGCCAACTACTCTCCAAGTTTCTACACTCAGAGCCCAAAGTAAGAACAAAAGCTTCTGTCTGAAGAAGAAACGTTAATCAAGTCAAGAGAAGAGGAACCCAGCAGAGATAAGCAACAACAGAGAAAGAGGTCCGGCTGCGTATCTTGTTCTACAAAACCATTTTTTCCCTCAAGTGTCACTGAATGAGACAGCAAAGAGCTCCATTGTGGATGTGCTGCATTTCTGCTGCAGACAAAATATACATAACGCACACATTCCCCCATGGCAACAACAAACTCTGGGCTGTGACAGACTTGTCCACTTGGAACACTTTGCTCCAGAAAAGGGAAGAAAAGCTTATGAAGAAAGGACACTGTCAGAACTTCACTTGCTTTTCCAAATGCAAAGGCTACACTAGACCCAAATAACAAATTTTTGAGCCCTGGTAAGTTCAACCTAGTAGAGAAGCATCTGCTGGATATACCAGCCAGCCACCAACAAGATGTCCTGAGCTCCTCAGCCAGCGACAATACCCGCAGCATGCTGTGGAAGACCTTAGATAGCTCTTGCTTATCCAATTTGACAATACAGTGCAGTGATTTCAAACAGGAGCTCTCCTGATGTTTTTAATTGAAGATTTTCCACTTCAAGTTTCCTTCAAGTTTTGGATGCTTGATTAAGGGAGACAGTATTCATTTAAGTCAAAACAGTTGCAGAGAGAGAGAGATTACAAGTTTGTACACACTTCTGCATACCTTGGCACTAATACTTTTCACTCAGCATAGCTTTTTCTTTGAAAGCCCAGAGAAACTTACAGAGCAATACTGTAAATGTTAAATTCATGCTTAGATTCAACGCAGGGTAAAGATTAATTAAGAACTATTTGACCACCACCGGGACTATCTGGGGAACCTCACAAAGCTCCAGAACTGTACTTCTGAGGCCCCACTATTGTAGCCCACGGGACAAGTGAAGTGGTGCTTGGGTGGTTTGCAGCCACACGTTAAACAGTACATCCACCACTCACACGGTATTTGAACCTGCGAGCATTCACCAGCCCACAGTCTACTTTTACAATTACTTTTTTTTTTTCCTTCTGCCTGTTTTTAACCCAAAAGGGTTTTGCTGATTCCCCTTAAGAAGAGTGATGCCACAAGACAACTCCCAAGACTAAGGCACTTTCTTACAAGCACTGCAATCCCAAAATGTAGACTTTCACAGTCAGCCTGGAAGATACAAAAGGAACGTAACAGATGGAACAATTAATTCAAGACTTTTCTCCCATCACGCTGCTATCAGTCTATGGGTTCTATACACAGCCCTGTATCACACCTGTGGAACAAAAAGCAAAAAAGTAATTTTCCAAGGAAAAAAAAAAAACAACCCACAAAGGTCTCCGCAGACAGCAGAGGAGTGGATGTCTCCTCTTCCTACACAGCAGGAGACTACTTCAGCCAGCCAGCATGCCAACAGGAAAGGTTTCACATTTCAGCATTGCAAAAAAAAACCCAAACACACACAACAAAAAAGGAAATTCTGCTTCCATGCATCAGTTCTGAGCAGGAATATTCACTAATGAAGGCTTCTGAGTCAAGCACTAACTTTAACAGAAAAGTTATTCCAAGTTAGTTTTTCAGTTACTCAGTTAAAACTCTTTGCATTTTATATCACGATTCAACTACTTAAATTCCTTCCAAAACCCCACCCTTCCCTCCATGCCAAAAGTTCACAAATTCGAAATTCTAGCCCCATCCTGGATCAACAATTCTCTGCTCTGTCACCAAGTCGTATTTCGCAACCAGCCTTTAATGTACTTGCAGCAAGAACCGTCTATAAAATCCAAAGCTGCCAAGACCTGCTCTAATGCTCCCAACTCCACTTCCTCCTGGTCTCATTCAAGACTCCAGTGCAGCCTGAAGGCAGAGACCCAGGAAAGGGCATTTCTGCCAGGAGTCCAGGTATTTTTCTGTTACGGCTACCAAGGTATCTATGGATTTAAATTGAAAGATTCACAACATGCCGTTAAGTCTGAAGTGGAATCAATGAAGTAATTTGTTTTATTTCATTCTTCTCTCATGAATTAAGGAAAAGGAGCAACTATTAATCAGAGATCAGTCCACCAGTATACTGCTGCAAGATGGTGCAGGTCATGATAATAAATGAAGAAATCCTCCAGAGCATAGTACTCACCCTTATAAAAAAAATAAAAAATACATGGTTTCTCTAAGAGAGTGCAAGTGTCTATACGTTCTTAAATACTTTAAATTTTATTCCTGTAGATTGTTTTCTGAGAAGACTTGTAAATAGCAAAATTGATTTCTGAAGACAAGGAGAGAAAGCTGTAGACAATCTGAAATTTGAAGGCTGATAAAGAGCATTTGTTTTTAGGATTTCTAATTGTTTTTAACATGATAGCATGAAATACAAAGATTAAAAATTTTAAATAGCAAAGCTATCTGGAAGCAAAGCTCTTAGGAAACAACATGACAAAGGAAATGTATTTATAGGTCTGCAAACAGGGGGGGGGGAGGGGATTCACTAAAGCAGCTGCATGGTTCTTGCACAGAGGACCAAAAAAAAAAAAAAAAAAGAAAACAATTAAAAAGGGGGGAAAAGGCAGACAGGGAAGAAAGTAGTTTAAAACAAAGGCTCCAAAACTTAACTTATTCCTGTCTCGGGTTATTGTGAAAGTGGGGGCTTTTTTGTTTGTTTTTTTGTTTTGGTTGTTTGGATTTTTTTCACTTTAAAACTAGTGGGTTTTTTCCCCTACCTGATCCAGTTTTCAGAAATGCCTTTCCCAGTTTTCATAATTAAACCCATTAAATAAATAATTATACGGCTATGACGCATGTTGCTATGGCAAGGATTGCGATAGCAAAGATTCAAGCTTTTATGACTTCACTACAAGGTCACATAGAAGCCTGAGAAAAAGAAAAATGTGGGGCGAAAAAAGGTTACTTCCATTAACACCAACTGCAAGGAGAGACACCAAGATGAAGCACGCGTCCGCGCTCTGGAGAGTGGTCCGAAGCGCCTGTGGTCCATTTTTCACTCCAGTCTCTGCAACGAGTCACAGAAGGAAGAGAAATCCGACTGCTGACTATCTCATCCTTCTGGTTTTGTCTGAAAGGTACGTAGCACAACCCTCAAACAGCGCACCAGGCCCCAGGGCCACACAGGTTTATTTGCCCCCTAACCCCGCCGAACGCTCTTTTGCCTTTCAAAGTATCCATAAAAACACGACAAAAGGCTGTGATCTTGAAAGAGGGTGCATTCCTCGCCGGCTACCTTTAAAGTGGCGTTCGATGAAGATAAACACCACAGCCCGCCTTCCCATAGGAACGCGGGCATCTTCTGTGCCCGCCGGTCCCACCAGCAAAGCTCCAGTCCGGCCCCGGTGGGAGAGACACAAGAAGATGCACGAGCAAACCAGCAGTGCCAGCCCAAAGCAGGTGGGCAGGAACACCTGGGGGCTCTGGACAGTCAGCCACACTTGGTAGGAAGGTGAAGACCAGGGTAAGACAGAACCCCACAAGAGATCTTAGCTGGGGAGGGAGGAAGGGAGGAGCAGGGGGCAACCTTCAGCCCTACACTGGACAGGGTGTAGGGAGAAGAAGGAAACCTGCCCTCAGATCACCACCCAGATTTCCTCCCAAAGCACTTAGAAACCCCTGCAATTCACCATCACTGAAGGTCAATGACTTCTATCACGAGAAGGAAGCTGCCCGTTTGGCCAGCAGCTGGTCCCAGCAGGGTGCTGCTGGCCCGGCATCAGCCCTTTGGGGTTGATGCAAACCCTTTGGGGTTGAGGCAAACGCTTCCACGCCTCAGACATTCACAAACACCGGTCTTGAATGAAAAGCATAACTAAGCTAAAGCACGGTGCCTCTAACTTGTTGCTATTTTTACCAGTAAACCTTGCCCTAAAATTATTTGCGTGGGGGAGGAAGAAGAAAGGAGGATTTAGTGGGGTGTCAACTAAAAACTTCTAATCAAATACGTACATGTATTTGAAAGCAAATAAACCGCTTTGATGCTGCTCCATGGTGAAGTCTACAACTTAGCATAGAGGACGAGGCAAACAGACTTTCACATTAAGAGAAGAGGTGGGAGATTCAAAATTAGAGACGAAGAAAGCACACACTTCTACTGAACTTTCAAAACAAGTTATTCCAGTTTAACATTTTTTTCTTCCTGAACTGACGTAGCATAAATAAGAACCAATGAACTAATGAAATGCAAAGCTTATCCTGAAGCATGAAAGTATTATAATTGTGCTGTGCTTTGCTAATTTTAGAAGACGAAGAAGAATGACTATACTATATTAAGTCAAATGTAAATATACAAGGCCATCCAATCACCCATACTGCATTCAGCCCACATTATTCAATTTGTCTCCGCGTCTTCTCAATTTAAGGCAAGAAGAGCAGCAAGAAATTCCTCTACGACCTCCAGTTTGCTAGATAAACAAATCTTATTCTACTCCAGAGAAAAGTTTACCAGTCACAATCTCCTTTACTTCAAGGCTGAACTTCTTCCTGCAGCTTTCTCCACCCGAGACACACAGAAACGTCAGGCAGTGCAATGAAGAAGTGTGAAGTTCAGCATCTTCACACAGCTCCAAGCCCCTTGTTGGCTCCATCATCACCTCTGGATCCCAGGGGAAAGCCAGATTTTCATCACTACAGTACCCACACACTGGGCTAACAGTGTAGACTCCAGTTTTCCACATGACACTCAAAACAATTGGACTGAAAATGGAATTGATGGGGAAAAAAAAAAAACAAAACAACTTCTGGGAAGTTTCAAGCAAGGGAACATCTTGCCTTCTAGCTACTATTTCCAGATAAAAATCACTATGGTCACAGCCTCTCCTGTTATAAAAGCCAGTGTTTTGCACAAACCTTCTTCCAGTAATACAGATTAAGGTGGTCAGATAACTACACAGAAAAACTGAGATGCAAGCCACAAAGTAAACTATACATGCGTATATGCTTACTATCTCTGCTTTAAGTTACCCTGAAAAACTCTGGAGAATGTAGCCTAAGCAAATCATGACATGCACATTAGGAAGGCTATCAAAATAGAAAAAAAAAAATAATCAGGAAATCTCAAGATTATGAAGCTGTGTTCCTTCCAACCTTTTGGGAGAAGGGGGTGAAGAAAAGGGATAATCTGGAAATATTTTGTTTCAGTGGAGCTGGTTTTTTAGTCTTATGAAGAAGTTTTATTATTGGTTTCATGTTAAAATCAAATAGCTAGTTTTTTACTCTGACAGAAATAACAGTTAAATATTTCTATTTTATCAAAACAGTTTTCTACAAAGGTCATTAAATCAACAGGTTACAATGAAATATTTCAATTCATCTACATACCATTTCTGATATGATTCTTGTTGGAAACTTCAACTTTTTTGTTTGAGAAACTTCAGGTTCCTAGAGACACACAGATGTTATATACCAATGTTCAAAAGGGACAACAAAAAGCAATTCTAAGCATAAAAAAAACACTTTTACACAGATCTGATTCTATAGTGGAAGTGGTTCTCATGAACAAAACTGGCAAAAATATACATTAACTACAAAACTTGGTTCAAAAATAGACTTATTTCATGTTATTCTGTTGAACAGAATACCGATCAACTTACAGTAGCTCTGATTAACTGGCTTATTTGAAAAATTGTTTACCAAGTTTTGCTTAGTATTCACTCATTAAATTTATTCCAAGAGGAAAAGAAAAAAAAAGTAACTAAAAACTTTCCTTTACATTGAAAGTTTTATGCTGAATGACTATTACATTCTTTTCACACTAGATGTTCTCAGAGAAGTTGTGCGTAGTAGCTATATTCTGTGAAACACCAAAAAAATTCCTATGAGGTACTCCAAAAGCTCACCAAAAGACTGGGGCAGAAGTGAGCTTGGGGAAGGAGAAGGGTAGATTTTAAATAAATAAATATTCTCTTGCTTGGTAAAAACTGTCCATCAATACAAACATTTTCAATTCATTTCAGAACAAGCTCAAAGACCACTGATAAAAAAATCTGCAACTTGCATTTACCTTCCTTAAGAACTCAGGTCCCTGCCCTGAGTATTTTTACCTTTGATGTATTTTTTAAATACCTAAGGATGGTTACAATGGGTGGGATTTTTTTTGAGTATGACTGATTTCCCACAATCTGCAAAAAAAATGATATCACCATGATGAGGTGTGTCTCAAAAGCATATAGATTTCATATGCCATTAATGTGTCATACCACGGGGGCATATTTTGTTAATGCTACGTAAGATATTACAGTACATTCCCTTAGCTCTGCAGACTTCAACCACACTCACCTAACAAGACAGGCGAGTTTGGCTTCTACAATACGTAAACAAGCCTCAGAGCAAACATGCAGTAGAACAAGTTGAAACATTGGTTACATTAGTTAAACCTCATTACACCTGAGTAGCCTCTTCATTTCCAGTTATTCCCATTAAGAACACTGCAGGTTAGCAAGATCAGAAAAATAACAAGTCATCGTCTTCTCCATCATCCCCCCCCACCTCCCCAACACTCCCCGTTCCAGGAGCACCTTGCACAGAGAGATGCAGCAGAACAACTCTGGGAGTGCACAAACAGCTCTGGACCACTTCCAGCTTACTTCCACATCTACACGCAGACAGCTCGAGCTTTTTTCCCCCCGCCAAGCACGGTCACTGCAAAAATCTTTGCCACCTTGAACTACGTTGGTAGGTGCAGGACCTTGGTGAGGTGGCTTCACCACCTACTTCCTCTGGGACAGCACCAGGCTTGGATTGCATTGTGGCGTTTGGGATACAGCGTCTCCCTCCTGCACGCAGGATTTCTATTTTGTCACACATCATTTTTAGAGTGTTTTTAAAGACCTGAGAAAACAGAAAGCAGCAGCCCCAGTGGTCATATCACAACTGTAAAGGTATCTGCCAGCTCCAAACCGCTTCAGACTTGCCTGACACAGGATGGGAGAAGAGTATCTGACAGAGGCTCAGTCCAAGGAAGACCAGACTGACACCGTAGGAAGCACTCGAAGACTCCAAAGCTTTCTACCCTCCATCATATGAGGGAATGCATGCAGCGGATTCTGCTGGCTTCAGGGTTTTTTTGGTTTGTTTTTTTTTTTGTGGTGTGGGTTTTTTGGGTTTGGGGTTTTTTTTTGTTTGTTTGTTTTTTAATATTTATTTTATTATTAGAGCAGTGAAATCATCAAATGAAAGAAAAGTTGGCTTTACAGTCAAAATTGCATTCTTTCAGGGGTCAGCTTTCATATTTGTGTTTGCTTTTATATCTCAGTGGAATTCGAATCATGTTCACTATTCGGGGCTTTACTGAAGGATGACCACAAAGAAACTTTACAGCTGATACAGAAGACAGCAGCTTATCTTGGCAGCACTCCTAACAGAGCAGATAATTCCCATGCCTTCCAGTCTGTATTCTGTCAATTGTTTCTACGCCCAAATTCAAGCCATTCTGGCCTTACTGGATCTCCACACAGGCAAAATCCTAGCTACAGAGGAATCTCTTCACTCTACCCACACTAAACAAAAAAAGAACAACTATGTTTTAAAGCCCATTACACGCTTTCCAAGCAAAGAGAGAAATGGGACCATTTTTCAGATGAACCCTCCTGAAAAAATCATCCACAGTTCCTTCCCTCGGTAACATACAATCTCAGAAGGACTTAAGACAGAAAAAAAAAAAAAAAAAAAAAAAAAAGAAAATAGTTATTTTGCCCTATAAAGCATTCATGGCCATTTAGCATGTTGGGGGGGAGGATGGGCACACATCATAATTATCATTTTTAAACATGAGAAATAACGTGTCAAAAAATAACACGTCCAGAGCAATAAGTATATTCAGTGTTAACATCCTCCTTGTCCAAAACCAAACCTTACCCTTCTAGACATAGGACCATTTCACAAAAATACACAAGTGAATAGAATAACCTAGAAATCCTTTGTACAAGAATAAATTACCCTTATTTAAGAACTGAATGAAAAAAAATATTAAACTCTTACTATTAGAAATTGAGTAAGTTCACTCCAAACTTAGTACAGGGTTTAAAAACAAAGAGATAAATCTGTTAAGGCAGACAGGAAAAATAAGGAGATATAACTCTCTTTAGGGATATAGTGCAGTTATGAAAGTCTTTAAATTCAACCTTCAAGTAGTCCAAATGTCACAAATTTGTGAAGAAAAAAGTTGCTGCATTTAGAGATACATGGTTATATATGGTTACCAAGCCTGACAAAAAAAACCTCATGACATCAGCTATAGTTGGTTCTGTCTGGAAAAAGTCTACGCGCCCACCCAATGGCAAAGGCGGGCCATGTCATCTACCCTGGAATGGGCAACTCCAGTGGTCAAGAGACTTAATCGTTAGGAAAATGTGGGTATGTTCTAAAGGAATAGAGAATGTGAACTGCAAAGGCAACTTCAAAGAAAACAGAAGATACAATTCATTTGGTAGCACAACATTAATGACAGCAGTATACAGAAGGCAAGTCAGAGGAGAAGAGGCAGCATTTAGGAGCAGAGAGACTGCACCAGGTGCCACTGATGTACATGAAATGTACATACATAAAATGAACGTGGGAAATCATCCACAGACGGGTCAATAGCAAGAAAGAGCAAAGATGAAGAGATACAAGCTAAAACAGAAGCTGCAGATCCCCAAGGGAAAGGGAGACCAAAAGGATAGGAAAGAAGAAAAAAAGAAAAAAAAAGGAAAAGGAAAAGAAATACGACTACTACCTTTCAGTAGAGACACGAATCAGACACGAATCAGGTTACCAGAGTAGCAGGGTATAGTGACACGAGGTTAAATACACGAGCTCAAGCAAGGAATTATTGATTGTTTTTAAAGTGAATAAAGATGAAAGGGGGGAAAAAATATAAAGAATGAATGAACTATTGACACGAGAATCAGCTTGGAAAAGGTCACCTGTAGGCCTGTGCAGACATCTGTAAAAGTCATGAGGAAAGACTGAACCAAACAGAAGCCAAAGCTTCCCAAACATGGAGATGTACCAGTAGATAGTTTCTGGGAAGGCTCTTGGCTCTGAATTTTACTCCCGCCTCCCCCTTACAGATGACCTTTAGGGCATACTGCAAGGCTAATTTATTTATCCAGGTTTTTGACTGAAGGATGCAGGGATGGGCATGAAGTTTTTCCTACTAGGAAGGCAGAGAAGTATCTTTTGTTGGCATGTCATTAATTTCTAAGCTGTTTAAATTGTTTTAATTACCTTATACACACCAGGAGGTTACGACAGAAGCTGAAAAATACACATTGTGCTTTATTATATTTAGAATATATACTTATGTGGACACTGAGGTAAGTTTTAGCACATTCAGTGGAAGTTCAACATATTCTTTCAAATAATTTCATTAACAATACTTAATTTTTAATCCAGAACTGCTATAAACTTGAGAGGACTGCCTCAATTTGCTTTTTACTTTAGGGTAATACCTGCCTAACAGAGCTAGGGTTCAAGCAATATGTTCTTGTTATCAAGTACAGTAATTGCCTGAAACAAAGTTTCTGAATTATGCTATTGAAACCTTAAATATTGGTGGGGTTCCGCTTAATCTTCACAATATGCCTTTGGGTAAACCTGTGAAATTATCCTTGTAAATCAAAAGCTACAATACTGCAATTGCATCTGCATCTGGGGACCTTTTTTGACAGATAAGAAGTTGTTGGAACGCTACTGGGGAATAACTGCAGTTCAGAGGAAGTATTACTTTCTTCCAATAGGTCTCTTTTTACCTATGTAGTCGCTAGTTTAGGGATTTGTTAAAAAAAAATTAATATAAAAAATTAATCAGTGCGGGACGCGGCACTTCTTCATGAAAAGCCAAGATTAACACATTGAGTCAAGAACTTCTATTTTGAAATAGTTGAATTCTCTAAGGAGATGACTGCTTTCCCCAAATGATGCAGACGTGTCTGCTGTTGTCTGGGCCAATTCAGAGGCTTGTTATTCACTACTCAGTTGATTTCAAAATCAGACTACCCCTTCAGAAAGTTGCAGAGACTATGACATCACGTTTATGATAATTTCTTGCACAATTACAGTGGCTACATCCCCGGATTTTATTTCGTGGGAAAGCATGTTTCTACTACAGTCTCAACCATTTTCTTGGCTTACGCTCGCTCACAGAACTACAAGGTTTGAGTTTTGGTATAAAGCTTAGCATGATTTTTTTTCCCAACACTATAAAGGTGTTTTATAGCAACTTAAGGCTGTGTAGTTCAATTGCCTAGAGAAATATTTGCTCTTTAAATTGAGACTTACTGGAATTTCACAAGCAACTCACAGAAGCACAATTTGCTAAGAAAAAAATAATAAATAAATCACACAAACCTCCACAAGATTTTACTTTAATACTACTTATGTCTTTCTTAAAGAAACAGAAAGCCCAACATCCTTTGAGGAGGCAAGATTGTCATCTCCTCAAATGAATGGCAATAATGCAATCACTGAAATTCAATGCAAGAGTATAATTTAATAACCTCAAGTTCAAATGAAAAGATTTGCACACCAATGTGATATTTATTGACTAGAACCGATAAAATAGTACTGTGGAACATTACAAGACAACTTAAAGTAATGCAAATGATTTAAAAATTGGGTTTCATTATACTTTGGTCAGTGTTATCTTCATTCTAACCAGAAATACTTTATATTACAAGCTTAAATTAAAAGGCAATAGTAGACAGGTCCTGTAATGCTATAATTACAGGACCCAACCCTTACATTTTTGCTTCTGATTCAGCAAAACTTTCACCATACAGTGTACAAAGGACACAAAAGTATTTTCTGTGTTATTTAACATGGCATTTATTTGAATATGTAGTATTTAGTTTCAAGAATTCCAAAACGCATGTAACAAATGGATAAAATAAAAATATTTTCATGTAGTTGTTTTCAAATTCAGTTCCCACATGGTACAGTGTTCTTAAGAAACAGGTTGCCATCATTTTAGACTAGAATATATTGTAAACAGGATACATCTCTATCACACTTCTTTCTTCCCAATTCCCTAGCTTTGTTCATGATGTAAACTGCACCCTCAAGAAAACGACTTTCACGCTCCAAATACAGAAAACTCATTTCAACCCCAACCAAAGGAATTAGTAACTCCTCCCACTATTGTGGAAAGAAAAGTAAACTCTCTCATTACACATAGGCAAATAGCGTAAGTAGGCGATGACAACAGAAAGCGTATCCAACTCATTCACAACTTCTAAGATGAGCTACCAGGTCCAAAATCTCTCAAACTCATAATTCTGAGGAACTCCATCCTTTCCTCTACTGACCAGATGAGAACAAGTGGCACGAGGGAAAACCCCATGCTCCTGCGCAAATGCAACCTCAGCCAGGAGAAACTGGAACATGAGGCATTCCTATGGCATGTAACAGCAGGGTTCTTTTGCTTCAACTGTCTTTTTTGAAATTGGTATTAAACTAGGCTACAGCAATATTCTGTTGCTTTGTTTTATTGACACAACCCGCCTAATTATTTTTATTTTTTTTTAAATAAATCATCTGTATGGAGAATATGCTTCCCATGCTATATGCATCACAGTCAACAATCAAGGTAAGTTGTAAATGTAGAAAAGAAGGCACGCGTGCTCTTTTTTTTTTTTTTTTTTTTTACAAGAAAGCCCAATTAAGAGGTCAGTATAACAATCAAGGTGTTCTTACCTCATCTCGTCTCTCCTAAATATATTTGACTTATTCTCACCTTCTTCCCATCTTAGTAAGGGGATTCAAAGAAGGAAGTGAGGATGCACGGATGGATGGGAAGGTTCAAATGCAAGGTTGCCAAAACAAGGCCCGGATCTTTCCTCTGCTGTCTCCATTTACCAAGTTAAGTCCATTTAACAGTTCCACATGTAGTTGGAGCTGTAGTATTCAGCATGCCATGAGGCTGGTCTGTCACGATTCAAGACGAGTTTTCTCCGTAAAGGAGAGAAACCAGCAAAGAGAGAGCGCAAGCGCATTGGGAGAGGTGGCGAGTACCCACGGGCATTAGCTGGGTCATCTATGTCTGCATCACTGCGGAGTCACAGTCAATTCAGAAATAAAAATAAAATTAAGAATTTTCAAAGCTTAGAAATGAGAAAGGTAATGGGAAAAGCGAGGATGACACACTCATATTTTGGAGCTTTTACAAATACGGCCTAAGAGGTCCAGCCGGCTGAGGGGGGCAGACCACACATCCCAAAGTGCCCTGTGTTATCTTCTTGCCTTGCAGCGAAAGAATCCAAAAAATGAGTAAAGCCCCAGCATGAGACCGGACAGCACTTACCACGAGTGACCGGTTAAATGCAGATACCACGTATCTCAGCGGTGTACGTACATGCAAGGTATGAGAGAAGAGGCAACGTCAACAGCAGGAAGACTTGAAGCAACCTAGTTGCTGCTGTTATTAACTTCAGAAGCTCGTTAACCCACTGTTTATACTCGGCTTTTATCACCTGCTACCATTCACCTGCTTGTCCTGATCAGCCGAGCAGCTACATCAGTTTAGAAGATTGGAAAGACAAGGCAATCAGTTGGCCACAGAAGCCTGCAGTAAGCAGCTTATCCGACCTGTACACAAGTGAATTAGCTTCCCGAGCACATTGCCAGAGGGACCCCCCCTCCACCTTCATAAACACAATTTCAACCTTTGGAAAGGCGCCAGGAGTAAAATGTTTGTTTACTGCAGGCAGGAAGATCTACCTATGATTCAGACATTGGGAAGTGACAGGAAGGGCTAAATTATGCAATTTAAAAGTAGGAAAATAAACACAAAATAGTTGCAACGAGAGGAAGAAGAAGGAGGGAAGGACATGGGAGACAGAAGTTTTGGATCTTCTCTCTCACTCCTGCAGGGCTGAAGCGATCATGGCAGCAGCAGGCCCCCCGTAGGATTTCTTCACCTTTTAACCCCCATCCTAGAGGCCCTGGCCAGGGACTTTCCTCTTTAGCACTGAGTAAGAAACATCTGTCCGGCTCAGTCTCCCAGTTGGAAAGGACAGATCACGGTCTTCCTTATTTTGTTTAAAGCAGACAGAGATTTCAGAGAGGAGAACTCCATCTGCCCTCCCTCTACACAACAGCTACCAGAAGCGAAGGATCCAAAGGCGGACAGAAAGAAGGCTCATTTTACAGCTGGCTAAGGGAGGCAGGAACATACTTCAGATCTGTCGGATGCTGGTTGCAGAGATTGATAGGAAAACCTCTTCCCGTAAGCAGAAAGCAGAAGAAGCACCCCGATGGGAATAGCACTGCCTTCCCAGCAGTTGTTGGAAGCAATCGAGCATCTCAGCAGTGCTGCTTACCACTTTGCACCTCCCCTCCACTGGTCGTTAGACCAACTCTCAGCAGTAAATACCTAGCAAAAGTTTTAAGTTTGTTAAATTGCAGTAGTAGTCTGCATAATTACTGTGCCCATTCCAAGGCTAAAACAGAAAACAAGAAGATTTGAGTCACAGTCAGTTATGGCTGTACTGTAAGAAAACGCCAAAGGACACTATCAAATTTATGTACTGATGATGGTGCCTCCCTTATATAATCAGTAAAGATATTCCTGCCACCCTCTTTATAAATCAGACAATAAATTACTGTGCTTTTTTTTTTTTTACTGGAGCTGCAGAGATTCACTGATAAACAGAGCCATCAGGTCAAGGAAACATGCAAAGATGTGTGAATTAACTTAGCACTGAAGTACACACCGTAGCAGAAAACTCTGTAGTTACATATCCCAAGACAAAATTACCCTTGGATGAAACCAGGGTGTACTGGGTTTGCACGGCAAAGTTTTGGTAGCGGGGGGCTACAGGGGTGGCTTCTGTGAGAGGCTGCTAGAACCTTCCCCCATGTCTGACAGAACCAATGCCAGCCTGCTCCAAGACAGACCCGCCGCTGGCCAAGGCCAAGCCCATCAGTGACAGTGGTAGCACCTCAGGGATAACANCTAGTGAGTCATTCCAACGCTACTCTTCACTTTTTATCTTCACCCCCTGCCCCATTTCCCCTTTCCCCTCCCTGAAGCTCCAGAAAGGTTAAAAAAAAAAAAAACCAACAGGTTTTATCTTAGTAACGACTGACTCCTGAGTGCACGTAAGTGTGTTCTGTCTGCCCAGAGACCTTTAGGAGTGAAGAGGAACTGCAGTTATTTTCATAGCGCTGACAAGCTTATGTAATTTAACTTCGTTTGTGCACACAGACAAGTGTATTAGATAGGTCATAACTAAGAGCGTGACATGACCTCAGCTTTGAGCTTTAAGGGCATTATTTCACACTGAGTAACAAGTCATTAGACTGCAAAACTTATCCGCATAGCACGATGCGAATAATTTCAGCAGTAATTGCGTAGAAACAGTAAATGGGAATGCATTAGAACACGCAAGGTCCAGGAAGGTACACTTATTGTCATATTTTATACCTTAAAGTTGCACTTCTTAAAGTTATCTCCCTTAGCAACAGGACAGGATTTTGTAAACAAAAAGTTCAGCTAATGCCACCATGAGAGCACCACGCAGTATAACACATAACTGAAACCATTCTTAAATGAAGAACGCCACAAGAAATCATGGAATTCTAGAAGTTATATATTCAAAAGGATTATGTTTTTGTCAGTTTGTGGCTTAAATCTCAAATCAAGTTCGTATAGACCACTACCTCCCAAGAAAGCAGAATTGCCAGACGGGATCATGCCCATAGCCTGTTTCTGACACTTCCAGCACCTCAGCAGAACGAGGAAAAGACTGGATGGCATAGATGAACAAGAGGTTCACAGGTTACAACACAACATTTTAGAAGTCTCCTCTTGTCACACTCCAGACCCCCAAGCGCTCACACTTACGGGTGGGGGATTCTCTCTGATACTCCTGGAATCTCCTGCGTTCCTGATGTGGACACCACGTGGCACAGCTTCACCTCTCCTGAGAAACGCCAGCCTCTTGTTTCAAGCTGCACTCCATTCCTTCCCCTCTTTTTTTTTTTTCCTTTTTTCAATTAAACTATGCAAGGACAAATTGCCATTTCACCTCAAGGTCTATGCATTACTTTTACATCCTCTCTGTTAGCTGTTTCTTGACAAATAGAACACAATACTCATCCTTACAGAAACCACTGGGCGCATCAGATAAATTATCCCCACCATCTCTTTCCTAATGTGCTCCTTACTTTTCAGTATTTGCTGGGAAGGAATAGACTTGCTGTCAGTATTTCACCATATTTTTAAGGATAACAAATAATTACACGCCTTTTTTTTTTTTTTTAAATTGTAACAGTTTGCTAGATTCCATATATGAACTCTGGAGTTCATCAAGATTAACAATTGCTCACATACCCTACACTGATTGGTTTCAAAAAGCAGTCCTTACAAAATATCAATCCTCCCCTGCACCACCCCAAAACCAGGTGCAGCTTCTCTAATACATCTGATCCTGCTTAAGAATCTACATGGAAACACAAACGTCAGAAAACCGTAAAAGAAACATGCATTAAGTGTGAATGGGAACATTTGTCTAGCACATTACGTGACTCAGTGCAGTTATTTTTCATACAAAAGGGAAAATGTCAAACTGACACACTATTTTCAGAATTGCTTCTTTTTTTTTCATAAAAGGGTATCATTCCATTTTGAAACTTAAAAACCATTTTTCATCTTTTTTATCTGATATAATGTGTGTATTTACCCTTGTAATAACTCTCCCAAACGGACTGTAGTTCTTGCGTGTTGATTGCATCAAAGGTCTATTTGAAGGCAGGGGTATTAACTGTGTTTGAACAGCTTCCTGTATTCTTATGCCATACCCCAAATCTAATCCTGTGAACTCCTACCGTCAGCAATAAACACCTACAGAAGGTTTATTTTGTTTTTAAATCCCAAGCCCTAGACAACATAGAAAAATAAACCAAAGCCTCTCAATTTTCGTGTTGTTTTTCTATTTTGTCCTTTTCTTTTTGAGGCGGAGATGCCCAGGAGCCTGGCGGGAGCCCTCACCCCTGAGAGGGGAACGTGCTGGCCGGCACCACCGAAACCCATCGCGTTCCTCCTGGGGTGGAGACAGGCTTACCCCCGGAGGAAAGCAGGCAGCAGATCTGCCATCACCCTGCCCCAAGGCTGGCTGTGCTGGAAAGTGGGTGGGGAAGCAGATTTGAGTGTGTGACAGCCACTACCTCCGCCGCCACGCAGGGTTTGATCTGGCCTTGCTTTCCCTCATAAAGCAGCGGCAACAACCCGCACGTGACCACCAGCCGGACGGCTGGAAAACTCTTGTGCGGGAAGCAGGCAAAGAGACAAGGCTGCTTTTCATTCTGCCAGGCAAGGTCATCCCGATACCTTGCCTCCACGTCGCCCCACATCAAGATTCCTCACCCCAGCTGGCTGGAGTGTGGCAGAAGACCAAAAAAAAAAAAAAAAAAAAAAAAAAGGAAAAAAAGAAAAAAATCACCTCCTTCTTAAAAGCAGAGAAGGCAAAGCTTTCTCCTGGCTTCCTGAAAAAAAAAAACCAAAAAAACCTGTTAAATCGTTCTGCCACTAAACTGCTGCACAAAATAAGAATGAGCAAAACCTTTCCGTTTAATTCGGTTCTTGATGTGGGGCCGACACTCAGCTGTCCAAAAGCGACAAGCTACTGTACTGACTTGGCACGGTCTCCCAGCAGAAGTATCACCTCTTTTTCAAGGTATGTTTTTACACAGAATTATTTGTATTATTATGTACAGATATTATATATAATAACGCATGAGCCATATGGACCTAACTGCCTTACTTTTTTTAATTATATGTTGCAATACCACCAGTTCTAAGATAGACAACTATCATACTGTCATTTACCCTAAATAACTGCCATTTACCTGGGGGAGAAAAAAAAAAAAAAAAAAAAGGAAGAAAAATGTGTCACCGTAACCTCAGGGAGTTTAATCCTAAAGTTGTAATTTTGCTGCATAAAATGCAATTAAATATATTCCTTCTCCTCAGTTAAAAAACAAAACAAAAACAAAAAACCCAAGCAAACAAAAAAAACCCCAAACCCAAAAAACATGGTTACAGAGTTCAAGAGTTAATTCAGTCTCTTTCATCTCAGGGAAAGTTATCTTATAAACATTTCCCTCCTGGATAATGGAGACAGATACTACAGAACTTAAGATTACTTTTCACAACTAAAAGCGGTATGGAATGCTCCAAAAAGCTTCAAAAGTTAATAATGAGAAATAAAACTTTTGTCAACAGCTGGTAGCAAGACCAAACACAAGCTCAAAAAAACCAGGCTACGTAACCTTTTATTGGAAGCCAGTTTTCTTTTGAAAGAAAAAGCTCAAAAATACAACTAGCATATTGCACCGAGCAGTATTTACAAAGCTAACGCTATTTGTACAACTATGAACACTTTTCCTAAAATAAACAAGCCAAAGAATTCATAAAAGAGGAACCGCAAAAGCCTAATCAAGAATTGATAAAGGGGGAATTGAGAATAAACATTGCTTTAGTTTCGGTCTGGAGATGGCAGAATCCCCGCCCCAAGAAAAAAAGAAGGAAAAAAAAAAGATAAAAACATAGTACTGCCTTAGAAATACTTGTTTGTACACCTGAGGAGCTGAGTTCACGTTGGAGTCCCTCAAACAGGGGCAATTAAATTGGACTAACAATATTCACCTGTACACAACACACACCTGCCTTGACAAGATTATCCCTTTCTGTCTGATCTTTCTGCCTGCCTTGCTCAAGTAATTTGCATGACATAAGGTCTGTCCCTCCTAATGAAATACTGCAATTAAATTGCAACAGTTGAAATTGCTTCTATTGGCAATAAAATGATTAGTCATTGAAGCAAGGAAAATTTTAAGGTCATTTTGAAGAAGTTGCGAGAAGTCTGTCACTGCCACACTACAAATAAATTGGGATGGAAAAAAAAAATATCTTCGGGAATGAGAAAAAATAATCTTTGCTTTATGTTTATTTGCTCTATGTCAAAAGAAAACGTGCACCTCATAAGTTGTACTCCCCTCCCTGATTTACAAAAATATTTCACCCAATTTAGTTAGGTGACATCTGTTTTAGACTAGAAAAAGGCAATGGAAAGACTAAAGTAGTATGAGATACCCAAGCCAGGATCAACTACAATACACAAAATTACTCTCTCACTAGAATTACTACATTTTTGAATCACTAATGTTCCTTTTACTTTTTGCCAAGACTTTTATCAAAGCCATGCACCAAATTTAATGGGAAATAAATGTGTTCTAAACATCCATAAGAGATTACATTTTATTCTAATCATCTGATCCAAAAGTCATGTCAAAAAAGCCAAAAAAATCCATGCCTCAGAAACGTCCCAACCATCGTTCCAAGATTTTTAAAATTTAAAGAGAGAGAAAAAGACACTGGAAACAGTTTTAGGTCTGACATTTTCCTCTTTCTAAATAAGGGACTGTTGAACAACAAACCAGATGAATGAAAATGGATTATCTCTCATCTGAGAGAGTGACCTGGTCAATCAACAGCCTCCAGAACTCATGCTCATTTTGACAGTCAAGGTCTTTTTATTATTTTTTTTTTAAGCTAATCTGTCCAATAAAAACATTCTTTTCTCAATATATCCAATTCACATTCATTTCATACAGCTGCTTTGGGCTTACGACTGACTGACTGGCATGCAAAACAAGGTCATCCGCGTATAATTAGAAGCTAAATTCATGGTATTTCATTATTTCCTCTGGTTACTATGTATGTTGCTTATACCCAACGTTCAAGGCTGCAAGACTTTGTGAGTGCATGGAGGAGCAGCTACTATGCAGCAACACGAAAACAAGAGACATTACTTTGTTTTTTCTACTTCCTCCCCATGTTCGCTGTTACTTCTTCAGGGAATTGTAATCCCCTGTGATCAGCTGCTCCAAATGTTAGTAACACACCTACCAAAAGACAAAACCATAGTGAAAGAGTACGCTTAAGCGGCTACACATCCAACTGAGAACGATTTTCAACATCGCAAAAAGTCAGAATTTGACTATTTACTCATCTCGCAGCTACTGTGGTCCCAAATTAAGGGTTACTATTTAACAGCTGTTAAGAAAAATTTCTTCACATCAAGAAACTTCTTTAGAATACCTGCCTTATTTCATATGTCCACCAGTTCATGTGCACTTCAAGAGGAACGGGACAATTTCTGGTACTTGAGTCTCTGACTTTCCTATCTACACCAAGAAAAGAAGCGTTCAAGCAGCTCAGGTATCGTCTGACCATCCAAGCTCAAAAACATCTAAATTAGCAGTGCACATCAGTCTGGTATGTTACACGAAAATTAGAATAACTAGCGGAAGAGACTCATCTCAGTACATGTATATTAGACTTCTTAATCTGTTTTATATACCGTCACCTGTTCTTACCCTTTGCAACTATCCACTGGTAATTAATTCAGAGCAAACACCGTAGGTCAAGCACTGACAGTGCTGTAGCTTTGGCAGCAATGTCAACACCAGCTGCTAATGTCCTGTCAGAGATGATAAATACTTGTAGGATGAGTTCCATGCTTCTCGAGCGAGACCTGCACCCAAACAGCAAGCTCAGGAGGTAGGTATACCCCCAAAGTCCTACCCGAGATCGCTTCAGTAAGCGCACAAAGCAACGCAACTTCCTTCTATAATCAACAAAAGCATTGTGTTTAATCATGCTTTGGAATTCATGGTTTAGGGTTTACTAACCCATGCTTAAAAATATCAAAAGTCAAAATACTGGTTCCTGCATGGTGCATAGCAGAAGAGAAGGGACAGACTTCCTTCCAGAAGGAAAGGTTTCCGCACTAACCCTGATTCCCTCAAGATCTTCAGCAACTCCTGGAGGGGCACAAGCACAATCAAGTTCAGAATATTAAGAAGTTACTCAATTACATTCATCTTCTTGAGTTAACTTGACCCAGCTCTAGAGGGACAGAACTGAATGAGGTCAAACAAGCTCATCTTGGGGTTTTTGTTATTGTAAACCAACTGGCTTCTTAAATTTTCCTCATGATGCTCATGCAAGATCACAAAAAAAGCTTTAACGCAAACAGGTGCCTTCCAGGAAAAGGTCTTTTTTCAGGCAGTGCAGCTTTTACCAGATTACAGCTATTCTGCTGAATAAAACATTTCTTAACACCATCACATATCTTAGCACATTTAAGCATTACTCAAGACAGAAGAGACACCTGTGTCGTTAGTGCCAAAGAGCAACTGCCAAACAAAACCATAGTAAAATATTCCACTTCTCTTACTTTTGTACCTATACCGTCTTAGCCGATAGTTCAGACATCAATAACTAGCTAAATAGCCTGGCACTTTTTTAGTCACTGTCTACAACTAAGAACTTCAGAATAAGTAAGAGGGTGCTATAAGTAGTCTTGTCTGGATTGTATCAGTGACCCTTATTGTCCTGGGGAGATCAAGCCTATTTCTCATTTTTAAACTCTTTGTTTTTAAATAATTAAATGTGCAATCAATAAGAACAGTCAAATAACCAAAGGATTTTTAGTAATAGTTACATCAAAATGAAGGTTTCCTAATTTACTTTCAAAGTCATCTTATGAACTCTCATAAGTAAAGGGAAGCCTATCGGATACTTAAAAATCTGAATCAACTTCCTCTCAAAAGTGTTTTCTCCTTTCCCAATACAGTTTATGCAAGACGCTTTTGATGAAGTTCTACCTTTTATCAAATAAAATGTATTTCAAGTGGGGCATGTTAGAATACTAAGAATTATTATATTGTATGTGTAAACTTTCTACAAACCAATTCCAGAAACTGAGCATCAACATGAAAATCCTGATTTTAAGCATATCCAGTTGTCATACTGAACACCAGCCACCACTCAGACAAAAGTACAGTAGCTCTAGGAGAGAATTTAGAAGACTTACTCCCATTCCCTCAAGTTTTTCTCCCTTGCTTTACGAAGGACAGCCGTGTTTAAATACCTGGTGGTTTCTTAGCATAATGGCAGTATAAAATACTCTATGCTGCTACCACCAGGAATCAGCTATTTTAACTGGCGCGTGCACAGCAGAACTGCAGCATAGCAGGAAACCACAAAGCCAAGGTTTACTATCACTTTTTAAAGGACAGATAGTGAGAACGGGGCTTTCCAATTCCATCTTCAAAAATAAGGGGACCAGAGCAGAAAAGGTACAGTAGGCTTAAGGTGAGGGAGTAAATGTTTGCAAAGTTGAAGGCAACAGAAGCAGTGAGGAAAGAACATAATACCCAGGGTAGCAGAAGCTGTGAAATTCAGCAGTCCCCCATCGCTGTGAACAAACAAGTTCTTTCATGTACTCATGCCACCACTGCACAGGATTTAGCCCCAGCTCCCTTCCCCTTCTTCTCTACTAAATCCACATCCTCATCTCAGATCCCCAGCCGACACCAAAAGTTACTTGTATTTTCCCCAGAGATCTGCTGCTGGAA
Source organism: Tringa tobata (assembly GCA_033628505.1). Classification (NCBI taxonomy): domain Eukaryota; kingdom Metazoa; phylum Chordata; class Aves; order Charadriiformes; family Scolopacidae; genus Tringa; species Tringa tobata. The sequence continues at coordinate 2,043,501 of JAHREE010000567.1, forward strand.
ACAACTGGTCTATTCCATCCAACAAGCTGTTCCAAATACCAGCCCCAGGGAACCAACACCAGGTGCCAATGGGTATCAGAAAATTACTTCCATAGCAAAAATGCTCAAATGAGACGTGAAAACAGGACTCCTTTTAAGGGGGGAAAAGTCATCCATGGCATTAAGGTATATGTTCAAGGAAATCTGATTTTTCCACCTGCAGGACAGGGTTGGGTGGGGTTGTTTTTTTACTTTTTTTAGCCTCAAAACGATTGTGAGCTAGCTTTAATATCACGTCCAACTGTTTCGAACTAAAAATTGAAGGCCCTGTGAAACATATGTCTATGTACTAGCTTCAAAGTGCTTCTTTTCACCCTTCCTAAAAACTGAAACCATATTTAACTGCGATTTCAGACTTTTTATCTCCCTTCCCAGATGGTAACCTGGATTTGCCCCAACACTTGCATGCAAAAACTAATAAAGCGTGAAGTTACAGTTTTCCATATATATATATATATGTGAAAAGTATGCGTTGCAGAAAAGCAGTTTCCTATTGAAATCACTTTCCCATCTTTTCGTCTGGTACAGCCTCTTGAAATACCACCAGTATAAAATATGGCTTTAAAAAAAAAAAAAAAAACCAAACACACAGCTCTTCTGTGCCTTCGCCTGAGCGTAGAATTACAGAGCGCACAAGCCAACACTTCAATCAGTGCACTCAGTTAAAGTTCACTGTCTTAAGTACGTCAATTTTTTGTTTGCTTGAAGATGGCAATCGTGATGTCAAGGTCACTTGTAGGTCTTTGAAGTGAGCGGGAACCTTTAGCCAGGTTCCTGCTGGAACTACCGATCAGGCACTACCGACAAGCAGATGGGATTTTACTCCAAGCCCTCCTTTAAACGGTACCTTTCTTTTACACAAGCAGAAAACAGTCCAAAACAACGTGCAAGAGTCAAACTTACGACCTCATGGCCTACAGCGCAGGCAGACACTAAACCAAGTCACGTCCATATAAGCTTTCCGTACCAGCGCTCCAACACCCTGCCTCCTCAAAAAGCAGATCCCCCTTTCAAGGGAAAATTAAGCAATTACTTCTTTAAGACGGGGAACCACTTGACCAACTCTGCAGTCAGGGGTTTCCTCTCAAAGGTCCTGATCTTATTCCATCCTGGAAACGGAGCTATAAATACAGCGAAAGGCCAGTTACACGGAAAAAAGCTAGCATATTTAGGGACTGATTTATGGTATGGATTTAGGAGGGCAAACTCTTGCTTACAACTCTGCCCGCTGACAGCGTAACTGTACGTGATTTAGAGTTTGAAGGGGAAATGTATTCCAACTTTAAAAACATTAATACTGCTCTTAATTCCTACCCACTGGTAAAGCGTCATCCTGTGAATATACACATACACGTGGAGGACTGGCCAAAAATACAGCCCGTGTCCAACCTGGCAGGGAAGCAGAGCCCTGCCATGACCCATCAGGGCATTCCCTTTGCGAGTCTGATCCCGTGCCCTTCGTAGGAACAGGATTGTTGCCACTGGGAACCAGAGAGTGGACTACCCCAAATATTTTTATTTTTTTTTTCATTTATGAAGAGTCTCATTTCACCAATTTCCGAGCATTTAAAAAAATTGTCCGTAACAGCAACGGTTCTTCAAGAAGTGGCTGTTAATCGCTAACACGTGAGAGTAACATGGGGACATTAAGACCCACATTCACAGATTCTCAAGCGAATCAGAAGATTTAGCTGCTTAAAAAAAAAACCAACAAAAAACCAAACAACACAAACAACCCAAAACCAAGCAAAACGCTGATAACTGCACAGGCCATTTCTACTTCGATACCACCTGAGCGGCTAAATGAAGATTAAAAAAAAAAAGAATAAAAGAAACAAAAGAGGTGGTCCAACGTTATGTACCACTCATTACACAGATGCCGTGAGGCGGCCCGGGTGCCAAGGAGAAAGGGCTCAGCAGGGATGACTCCTGGCATCACCCCTTCCCTCCTACGTGACTCGACGGCGTCCCCGCCAGCCCCGGGAGCCCCGGCAGCACCGCTGTCACCAAATCTGCCCTCTCAGCAAACGCGCTCCATTTTCCTGCGAACTCAGGAGTTGTCAGCTCCGCCACAGCCTCTGCCCAACGTTATTTACTTCTGAGCAAACAGCAGGCTCAACTTCCACGGGAGGAAAAAGGCACTTTTCTTCCAACTCCCTGCTCCGCTCCCACCTTTTTCCCCGATAGAGGAGGGCTCCGGT